>JAUZNC010060073.1:29713-43042 GCA_034780395.1 Vannuccia rotundouncinata | reverse complement strand
GTTATAAAAAGTTATTCTGTAATATTTTTTTTCTATTCAACTAAGAACATTATCCCTTTTCGTTACATACAATTAATTGCAGATATAAATCTTTTTCTAGAACGATGCTATAATGGAACTTTCACGGATGTTGGAAATGTTGATTGTGACCTCATAAAAGATTTATCGATTAATCTTAATTATTATGTGGAGTAGTATTTTATATTTATACAATTAAACTTGTTTACATAAATATTTACAAATTTTAAAATATATTACTTACTAATTAGGCATATGAATCCTACGTTTGCATATTGCTAGCGTTAGTATCCTACCATTCACTGAGAATTGTCTACGAAACATTCTAGGTTTAAATGATTTTCTAAGCACATTCATTAGTTGTTGCTAAAATGACTGTGTAGGGAAATATAATAACTATGTGAATACGACGGAACAGAACCGAACACAAGCTTTAGAATGAAATCAAAGTCAATAATCTGTCTTTAAACTCACAAATGGCTTTTAATTTCCCAGTAGAATTATTAGTTTCCTAAAGGCGGAGCTTATGATGCCAACTTCTGTTGCAAGCTCTACCGTATAATTAAAAGAAATGTATTTTTGTTCATTTGAAATATTGTTCGAAGCTTTCTTTGAACGAAATTCATGGTTCGCTTGTTTTTGAGTTTTCCATACAAGAAAAAGGACAATTTATATGTTTTGATGTGAAAATAGTGATATCATTTTTAAATAAACAAACAACATAATATTTAGTTGTATTGAAAATTTAACTACATATTCTAACATCACATTAAAATGTATTGCATTATTCCAAAGAATTAACAAATAGTAATTATTAACGTTAAAATGAACCCATTCTTGATTTGTTCAAACTTAATTAATATGCAGACTATTTTTCCAAAATAAAACATGTATTTAAAAATGATATGATTTACAATTACATCAAGTAGAAATATATGTGTGCTTATTTCTTAGTTAAAATTTAATATTTATGATTACTTTGAATTTTTTAATTGATAAAAGTAATTGTGAATGTGACTAAATATTGAGATCAAAATAATATAGATACAATAACTTGGTTGAATTTATCATATAATATTAAAATCAATATTAGTAAAATTCAATCGGATAATACCTTATTAAATATCGATTATGTCTATTTTTAACACATTTGAATTCCAAAATGTGTAATTATTCGTATTATGAATTTTTAAAAATCGTTTCTTTAAAAAAAGTGTGGCTCTATTGAAAATAATATATAAGAAAATTTAAAATAAGTTTATGTTTAAAGACGTCACAATTTTAGTAATTAAAACAAAATATTCTACTTTTTCAAAGTTTAAATCAAATAATTTATCTAAAAAGTTAAATTTATTTAATCTTCTAATCATTATCACGACTAATATATTTTTAATTGTGTTTATTCAACAAATGATATCGACGATATATTAGTAATTACCAGTAATTATTCATAAATCTGTAAATGCGAGACATTAAATAAGAAAATATTAATCTACTATCTCAGTCATTCCAAAATTCACTTTTTGTATTTGCCGACCAACCAACATATTTGCTAATCTATAGACCTTTGGACCCCTTTTTACAAAGTTCATAAATATAAGGAATTAATCGATTTAACATCGAATATTGGTGATAAAAATGATTTATTTTTCATCCCCAATTGATGATTTTTTCAATCAATATAAAATATAGATTGAACATGTTTTATATATATAAATAAGAAAATTCTCATTTTTTATTTGTTTTAAAATTGTACGTGACTTAAGAATCACCCTTTTTATATACGATTTTAACATTATCAAAAGACATTTGATGAAAAAACATAATATGAATATTAAGGAAATTTATATTTCTTTTATAATCGATATCGTTCGGCAGATCACCGTGCAATCACTATAGGACTGTGAAATATTATCCGAGTTAGAAGATGTTTACTATAGCATATTTTCTAAACCTATTATGTATTGTGTTCTAAAATTGTCTTGTATATTATATTATCCATTACTATACAAAACTATTATGAGCGTTTATCACGCACACTACCGTGATATTTAATGTTACATGGACAATCGTCTACAAGACCTTTGCATAATGTTCCTGTTTAGAAGCTCATCTATACTCTCTCTCTCTCATTTAGGTATTGTGAATGTACTCGAAATTGTCATATATATATTATTGTTTCAATATTGTCCAATTCACTGGACACCAGCAAATCATGTAAAAATTGATGAACACATTGTTTCTTACCGCGGAAGGAGCCCTATAAAAGTCTACAAACCTGATAAATATGACATGACAATGTTTATTATCAGTGCATATGCACATGTTAAACTTTACGTAAGTAGACCCCAAGCAGTGGTAGAATACAATAGTGGTGTATAAATCTACAAGCGCTTAATTGGTCTCACATACAGATTTGCCTGTTGGTAGTTAAATTTTTGCAGTTCGCTATTTCATGAACAACACTTTATTAGAATGGTGCATTTAACAACAGCTCTCCCTCCGTGGAACAATTTGGAGTGATAAACGCTGTGTGCCTTCATAAATACGCAGGAGCCCCTACGAGGTAATCCGGAGAGTTATTCTAAAACAGTGTATATTTAAATAATTGTTCCTTTTCACCTCACTATGCTGTTACCAACTTCAAAATAGTGCTGTGTTTTTCATCTTAACACTTAAAAGCTAAATTCGATCCCGATCCCCATTCCGATACCACAAAACCACTTACTTGGTTGGTGTATAGTGAGTATAAATCTGGCGTGGACATGTTGAATTGGGGCTCAAAGGAGTATACAACAATGAAGTGCAATCGTTGTGGCATATGCGAGGATTTAATTTTGTGTAGACACTTCGACACAACCAACAGCGTATGTTCTCTGGAGTCATAAGAATTTCCTACCTGATCTAGCCAAAACGCTTGCCCAAATATCAATGGAACAACGTGCTCAAATTGAGATTATCTAAATCAGCCTAAAATTCAGAGTTTTCAAGGTATCTGTTTCAACATTACCCGACCTCGTAGACCAGCCAATCCAAATATATTTGCAATCTGTCATATATTATGTCCTGCAGCTCTCAAAAGGAAAAGTAAGCAGGTAAGTAAATAACTCAATAAAATACTGAAGTCATTATTCCAAATATAAGCAGTTATATTTTTTACGTTTCAGTCATGTGAACAATGTAACCTCACGTTTGTGGGGAGCATAGCCTAGTTTCCTAAATATGCCATATTTTTCAACATTTTTAAACATTGTAAGACATTTTTGAACATCACATTAGTTTTTATAGGACAATCATTCTGACTTTTTGTTATGACATACTTTTCACATTTTACTAGTGCATAAACTATTATATAGCTACTTACCATAATAGTGGATTATACATTGCATTAATACTAAATAGAAAAGCTGCTGCTCTATATTCACAATATTTTTATCCAAATCAACTATAATGTATATAAAAAGTCTTCACTTTTCATTAAATTTCCTGCATTATTTCGGGCTGAATTTTCTAATATATACTCAAAATGGTCTGTCAGACAGCCTCAGTATTGCGCTTGTTAAACGACAATAATTTGAATGAACGATTGTTATTCAAACACTAATTTATACATGCATACAACTTAGGTATGGACGTATAGAACATGGTAAAGATATGTCAAACAGTTTTAAAGAATTGACATGAACAAGTTCTGACTGGAATTATCCAAGTTAAAGAGGCAAATTACACTCAAAGGAATATGATCATGGAAACTGACTTATACAATATGTTTAAAAAATAGACGAAAAAAGATAACAAGATATTTTTCCGATTTAAGTAAACATAACAATTTTATGAGTCCGACTTAAACAAGGTTAAGAGTGTGTAGTAATAGTATTTAGAATATTCTTTTATTTTGAATAATTTTAATATTTTGAAAATATCAACTTTATTTGCTTATGTTACGTAAATACAATATTTAATTCTGTTTATGTTGATCGTTTATATTTAGGAATAAAAATGAATATATGATACGAAATGTTTATATATAATTATTTACATAATGAATCAGATATAAGACACATTTTTTAATTAAAAGTTAAATATAATTAATGTCAACAATTTTTAACATTTTTAACATGAAGTATAATGCGCTTGTTTCTGACATGTCTACCAACAAGAAACGCCTATTTTGTGACCACTGGAGAATTAATAAAGACTTGTGTTGTGAGGAAGAAGAACGTTAAATTATTTCAACGATTAACTTTTTTTAATATATGGTTTTTACAATCGAGCAGATTATTTTAGAATATTTGAGGCAACATAAATATGTATTAGTCTTTTTTGGCGAGAGGTTTCAAATGAACTTAAAATATTTTGGTCAAGATTTCTATCTTTAAAACGCGAAGGTTTTTAATACAGGGCGTAGTATATTTGTAGTACATTTGAAGTACATACCTCTCCTCGTAGTTTGCAGACAATCATTGCATTCATGACGATGATAGTCGCAAAGGGTATAACATACGTCATGAGAGTCGTGAAGATTTGATAGATAGACCTAGCCAGGACCGACGGGAAACTGTCAACACAGAGTTGAACCAAGGCTCGCTGGGGCATTAAATCTGAGTCTTGGGAAGAGGAGTTCAAAAAGTCTCGGCTTTCCATTATAACCATGTGGTTCGACTTGAGCTTCATGAAAATTGGTATCGGGATTGAAAATATCAAACCGACTGAAACGTTAGAAGACAAGTTAGTAACTAAGGAATCTATTGTATAATAAATTAGACATTATCTACTAAGCATAAATACATATATAATAAAAATTTACAAAATAAGAAATAATTTTAGAAAGTGTTTGACGATACGGAAATTTTTCAAATGTGTTCATTGATATGAAAATGCGTAAATTGTGTTTAGCTTTTAATTAGAATTACGTTTTCATAAATGTTTTGATTGATAATTGAATAATCAATTCAATTTTATATTATATTATATTATTGCAATTTATTCATTTATAGAGAATTTTTTGTGAGATTTCAGTTCTATATGAAATGTTGAATTAGTGGAACATCTGGAAGTCGCATGTCTATTTATCAAAATACATTCCACCACCTATTTAAGGTTTCCATATATCTATTTGGCTCGCATCTAGCTAATGGTTTATATTGATACGCCAACATTTTAAAAATGCATTTAGCTGAATACAAAAATCGTTTACAATTTGTAATATAAAGATGCGATGATGAAATGCAAAAATTAAATTTAATTAAAAAAAATTATTTATTCACCAATTACAATTACAATTGAAATTTTAAATTTATTTTAGAATTTCAAGAGGACTCTTAGGCTATAACCTTCACTGTGTATTTATTTTAGTTGTATTTTATTATAAAATTTATATCAAATATTTGGTTCTTTTTTGTTTCGTATGTATTTAATTTAATAAAAAATAGAACCAAAATATTTATTCCATTCATATTTTATTCTTAATTATATTGTAGAATAAATACAGAGAACTAGAATTTACAAAAAAATGCAAATATTTTTATATTGCATATAATTTTTGTCTTATGTAAAACAACTGTTATTATAATTTCATTTTCATTAAAATTATGTATTTGCAATTAAGTATAAACATATTAGGTTGCATTATACATACAAATGATTCCAATCAATCCAGTCAAATCGGAATTATACATAATATTAAATTAAATAGGAATATATTGAGATACTTTTCCGGGATATTAGAATTAAGTTCAGCTATTATAATGAACGCTATTGGTTCTTTACGAAAAAAAAGGATTTCATTTGCAACAAATGATAATTAATTTAACTTTATAGCATATTATTTTTTCTACTATTAGTTCAATAATTGGCTTATATTCAGCTTAAAGTAAAATATTATTCTTTCCATATGTGTTCACATTTTATCTAATAGACTATTGATATCTTTGTATTATAATGTATGCAATACTTTACATGTCTATAGAAAAAATATCAAAGAAAAAGCGAAAGAAAAATAGTTAAGCGTATCTGCCTTTCAATGCAAAATTGATTCATTTGAAACATTTTTTTTCTATTTTTTTTTTATTTATTTTAATTTGAGAAAACTTTTTTATTCATTTCTGTTATTGAAGAAAATAAAATTTTCGCGTTAAAATTTCGAATACTTCTCGTGTCTGTCTACGGTGCGCTATACAAATATAATTATGGAATAATAGAATATAATATGAAACCTCATATAAATATAATGTAACACTTTAAAAAGCTGAGAATTATTACAGCCCGTGTTGGGTGAATTTAATTTGAATTGCAACAAAATTGTTAGTTTTCTCTTTCTATTTATTTATGAATCGTTTAATAAGGGAATTAATACTTAACAATAAATTAAACGTTCCATTGTTTTACATTTCAGAATTTTAAAAGTTGTAACAAACTTAATTTAATGTTATGAAAAGCTTTTTTTAAATATATGTATAATAGAATCTTTTCAAATTTAAAATTTCTGAAAATAAATGAACTTGTATATACTATAACTGCAAAGATTAAAAATTTCCTTTTGTATAAAATATCAATTAACTTGATAGTCAAATTCTATGTTAGATTTTGAGAAGTCATAAATTATATTCTAAATTAAATATCACATTCTCGCAGATGGATCATTTAGATAATATATCTCCATATGTGTGACTTCATGTTCTTTTAATCTTTAATTTGATATGGATCTTACTTTGGTTTACTTCTCCCCTTACATCTCAAAGTGAATATATGACGCACAATTAATTAAGCTAAATTGCATTGATATTTTCAGCTAAAGTACAAATTTTAAAATAGAAACAAATAATACTGATACTAAATTTAATATTCCCTTTACAATTTACAAATTTTATAAAAATTTACCAAGAACAAGATTAATTAATTTGGAAATATAAGGTGTGTCTTTTAATTTTATTTCATTCAGTTTCTTAATATTTTTCAAGATTATCATAAAAATGCAGCTGAAATCGCTGAATTTAATTAGCCATATTATCTATATTTAAAGCTGAAGAAAAAGTATCAAAATTTTACGTTTGAAAATGACGATAAATTTATAAATAATCAAAAAATTCATGATATTTTTAACAATACCTAAATCATAAATTGAACGTCAATTGATTCTATATATTCTGAGCAGATGAAAGCTCATTGTAAGTGTTTTAATTAATGAAACTTTTTATGTATTTTATTAGAAATATGAATATATTTTTTCTACATTCAGAAATTTAAAAAATATATTGATGGTAATGAAAAATATAAAAGTATCGTCTTCTTTCTCCGTATGGAGTCATATATTATAGTTATAATATATCAGCTGTATATTATATAAAACTTTAGAATAAGAATTCTGAAAATGTGGCACATATGCAAATAGAATATACATTAAAAACAGCTATGCGTTCAATTATGATGTCAGATAAAAACATACCTTAAATATTAGTAGTTATGTTTTAAAAGATGTAAAATAATGTAAGTTTTTATTTTGTCAAATCTAAGAAAGTTAAAATGATATTATTGATGAATATGTGGGATACAAGTCGTTTGGGTAAGGTAAAATAAAAAATAAAGTTTTTGCTAAAATGAATTTTTATTTTAAATGAACTATTCTGGTATGTGTTTTATGTCTATATTATTATAATTACACAATTTGTTTACATATGGAAAATAAAAAATCATTTTATGATGATTTTCAAATTTTATTTTTGCACGTCTACATCTATTAATCTAGACTGTTAATATTATTATGTTTATGTTTTAATTAATTAAAACACATACACTGTATGAAATAAATGAATACTCTATCAATGTTCAATGTTAAGCACCATGTTCCCGCCATGAGGTATTCTATTTTTGATCATGTGATGTTCTGAAAATAATTGACATATTTCGAAGAACGTAATTAAACTAGTTTTTAGATTTTTTATAGATAAAGGGTAAGTAATACATAAAATTCTTTTATTTATACAATTTCAATAAATATATTGATGATATATATTGATTAATTGATTCAACTTTTTTATCTAATCAGATTTTTTTTGAAATTTTGTTTGGCTATTGATATTCTTACAGTATATAAGAATAAATAGAAAATAACAATAATTAAATATTGCATTATTTATTTAGGCGATCGTTTTAGGTGTACCTTCAGCAGCTGGTAGTGTTCTGAGCTAGGCTTCAACGTTGGAGTAAGCGTCGTAAACTGCAAAATTCTCTTTTACTGAGGCAAGTTAATAAAAGATGATGAATCTATTTGATATTGTAAGTCATATATTGCAGCTGTTAACTGGGTTTTGTTCATATTTAAGCAGACTTTTTCTTTATTTGGATATATTTTAAATGTAAGAATATACAGTAGGAATGTATAGTTTTTGTTATTTTCAAAATTATTAAACCATGCAAACCAAGCAATTCTACCTAATTCAAATGAATCAGAATATAATGTCAAAGTAATATAGTTAACTGTAACTATCCAGAAATTGTATGAACCTTTTAAATATAAAAAAAAAAGTTTAAAAAGCTAAAAGTTAAAAATTAAGAAATAAGCCTTTGAACTAAATCGATATAAAACTGGATAAACCATGAAGTATTCAATTATTAATGTAATGAGGGAAATTCATTCGAATGTATTTTGAAATACGCAATAATTGTCTTGCTCAAATTGATTGCTTTCAAATAAAAAATGTTTTAGTTCTCTCATTCCATATCGGTTTTTTAGAACTTTCCATAAATTTCTAAACAACATAAATCTCTTGTGACAATAATATATAAATTATAAAGCTTGTTCCATTACTGTTAACATTGCGTAGGTTGTGTTACAAGAATATAATCAAATAATTTGTATTATCAATTATTAAAAAAAAATGATTTTTTTAAACAAAACATAATTTATAACAAATTCGTTGTCAATTAAGAAATCTACTTATAAATACGTTCGGCTACTTTTAGAATGCGAATATGTAGGTATAGTTTTACCTTTAATTAATTTTTTCTAATAAACAATTTAAAACAATGTTAATGACATGTGTAGCATAATTCATATGGCTAAATTATTAAACTCGGTACAGTACTATCTTTAATTTGTAGATTTGGTCAACTCACTTATCCATGCACCCAAACAAGCCAATTTTGCTTCGAAAATATTCATTTTCCGATTCTCCCATGGGAAGACAACTGCCATGAAACGGGTTGATGTTAATCCTAGAAGCATCATTGCTGATGAATAAAGCGCAACCTGAAGGAGAAAATAAATAGTAGCGGCTTTAGAATTAACTTGTTATAGAATATTGATGTAAACTCGCTATTGTAGACTTTATGAAGGCTAAAAAGTTTGAGTTTTGTTAATAAAACTAGGAGCATTGAGCGAACATAACTGTTTTGTAGTATATAAATAGTAACATGTACAATTTGTCAAAATACTAAATATTTAATTATGGAAGAAGTCAACATGTACATATAATTAAAAGTGTTTTTTATATATTTAATTGTCCTATAACATAAATAAAATTAATGTATTGATTCTTGAAGTATCTTTATTTATGGTACATAACATGCTTCTTTCTACGAGATATTCAATTAGTCGTGGCCTCTCTACCATTATTGAATATCCACTTGAAATATAAGTGTACCTTATTTATTCAGCGGATGTGCATATATTCTAGTTGTATATATATATTCTTATTTCTCCATCTCTTTTTAATTAAGCAGGTTTCCCCATCATCATAGTATCCGCTCAGCATTTTTTACTGAGGAGAATTTATTATTTTTAAAACTCCCTTAACTAATTTTATGCCTGCTTCCTCTTTTAAATGGATTGAACGATTAATGGATTTCATTATTAAAATGTTAAATTCTAGCAATTTTTGTAGACGTTTAATTTACAAGCAAAAGATTTTAAATTTTAGTTACGGTTCATGCTATACGATTTTTCTAACATTTACCTATATTACTACTTTAATTCTAGTATATACTATTCATACTAAATTACTTTTGCTAAATTATTATATAATTAGGAACATGCACACAATATAATATTTTTTGTGTTACGGTCATTTCCCATCTTTTTCTTCTAACTGTTGATGCAATAAAATTGAGAGGTACAAACTCCGGAAGTTTAGCACTCCTGCACAAGGATTGTTTTGTATTTTAATCTTTATTATTTTGTGTCTACATATAGTTAAATTTATATTTGGTTTTATACTTTCTAATTACATAAATACATACTTATTAATGAGAGAAAAATTTCAAAGGCTTTGCATTTTTTATGGCATGAAATTATAGCAAAAAATTAATGAAAATGTAATTTTGTTGACTAAATGATATCTTGCAATCCCATGATTTTAATAATATATTATTCGACCTTGTCTAGAATTCTTCTTCTCAATCATATCAGTCTACATTCCTGTTCAGTTCGTTCACCGAGTCAATGACAAATATATAATACAAATGATTGTTTGCTGAATATTATACAAATTATTTAAAAATATTTTTCCGAAAATTATGATAAATGCAATTTAAATAAATTATTCTATTATATCGTTTGTGTTACAATTATCGATATACTAAATTGTGCGATATCATTTTTCTGAAACATTTAAAATCAAAACTAAAGCTAGAACATAGAGTTAGTGTTAATTAATACCAATATGTATGGCGTATTATATTATACTTTACTTTACTTTACTTATCTTCTTTTTTACATTAAGGTTCTAGATTAATATGTCTCTTTATAATTAATTTTAAAAAAATAGTAATCTAGAAATAATTCAAGAATTAATAATAGTGGAAGAATTCATAGTCTTCTAATTAAAACTTAGTTTTCCAAAAAAATTGTTTGTGAAATTATCAAATAACCTTTGTAAAAAACATTAAAATATATTAAAAATTTTAAACAGAAATTATTTGTAATCTTTTGTTATTTGTGTTTAATACATTCCGATGATATTTATTGTAGTTGAAAATATAAGTAGAGTAATTTAATATCTAAGCTGTAAAAAAAACTTTAAAATTCTAGTCCAAAATTACTTTTAAACTGAAATAAAATGCCCATTCAAATACAATCTTTTAATATAATTTGATTTTATTTAAATTATTTAATTAATTGATTATTTGAAGAGCTAATTAGACAGTTTTATAAACAGTGGAAGATTCTGGAAAAACAGATTGTTTCTTTAAAATCGACTGAAGATATATATACATATATTTCTGTCAACTTGCCATTAAATATATTTATGCGATAATTTGACTGGCACATGTCCAAGTTTAAACTTTCACCAGATAGACACCCTTCTGGAAAAGCGTTTTGAACTATTATATAAACTTACATACTTCTCCGAAATAATTGGTGTTTTTCTTTGTTACAACAATTTGTCTATATGAAGCTACGCAGCCTTATTTCTTCGATGGTGGTATCTGATAAATTGATTTTTCCGTTAAAATATTTCATATAATATTTCCACAATACTAGTTGAAAAAAGGATTTTCAGACAATTAATTATACTTAGATGTAAACCATAATTAATTAAAAATAATTGTGGCAGAATTTTGTACTTCAAAATATTCTCAAGATATTTTATATTATTCAAATAATAGAGTGGTTATAAATTATGGTTGCTATATATTTTATGTCGAAATTATTTTGAAGAAAGGAATAATTCTACTTTATGCCTATGCTCTCAAAATTTCAAAAAAATAAATATATATCATTTTTAAATGTTGTCTTTTTGAATTTTATTGAAATCATATATAAAACAATTTCATAATATATTTTTTTATATTGAAGATAGTTCAGCTAATATAATATTTGTAAATAACTTTTAAATAGCAGACATTAAATTCAGACAAAAAAGCATTTAAAGAATTTTTTAAAAGCAATTGTAAATAGACCTTCATTAATAAAATAATTTGTGTAATTCCATCATTTAATATTAAAAGTTTAACCTTCCATATATTTAGTAAGATGCTGACGATGTAAACAGAGACAATATTCAGTCTTACAATATTTGCAAATTTCGACTAACTTAATCAGTTATTTTTTAGACAAGTTTAATATCTTTCTTAATAATTCAGAATTTTTCAAGAGTGAAATTATTGATATTAGAATTGATTAATTACAGTACCTTTCGTTACGGCTGATTGATTAGCTCAGTATTAAGCCGCAAAATCTGCAACATGTACAGTTTAATGAACTTCTATTTATAAATAATTAAACCAGCTAAATATAAAATTTAACTATCCTAAGATGAATGTAAAATTGTTTCTTTTTTCCAATGAGAAATTTTTACTTTTATTATATTCTTTCTATAATACCACATTGAATATAAGATTTTGATTAATTGAATCTCAAACATTAATAATTTTATTGTTTCGATTGCGAGATAATGTAATTAAATTAAAACTATTTTACATTTAACGCCTTTCGATATAGTTTTTTTAAACTTAATTATAGAGAGTTCTATTTGAACATAAAATAAAATAAACCAATAAAAATATTTTTCTATATTTTAGATTACTTTGAATACAAGCAATATTTTATCGTGAAAAAATGGCTAGCAATAAGTTTTTACCGATGCACAATAAACTAGAATAAATGGCCGTAATTATAATTATTATTTTGAGACCATCTGTTGTTTAAAATGAGCGTTAAAAACTCATTTCATAAAACACGAATTAGAACACGAAAATATATTGTTCACAGTGACAGGCTTAATTAAACTTTAATTGCTTTATGTAAATATAAATTGTAGACAGAGAATTATTTAGAATCATTTTGCAAAAGATTCTTTTTAATTAATTTCTGTTTGGATAGTTTTTTTTATATATAGCTTCTAATTTCTTGTAACTTACAGCTTTTGAAAATAAAAACAATAAGCTGCTGAATAAGATTTATATCTTTAATACGTAAGAAAACAAGGAAAAACAAAAGAATACGCTTGAAAGCAGAGAAAATTAGTACATAAAACTTGAACAACGTGATTGACAAAATTTAATCGAAGAAAATATCATTCAAGCAGATTGAAGAAGGATTTTAACTTTTATAATATACCAAAGAAAATCACGAAAATCAATTTTAATAAACCTTTCATAATATTTTATATTTCACTTTTTCAGAACACGTATTCTATATAACATTTAATATTGATATTTATTTTCATTTTAAAATCATGTCAGGTCAATTACTAACCTAAGTTTTAATATTATATTGAATTATTTATATTTAATTACAAAATCTTAATGTAAAATTTTTCCAGACTTACGCTTCTTACTAGTAATTAATGATAATATTATCACATATTTGTT
>JAUZNC010060073.1:0-21956 GCA_034780395.1 Vannuccia rotundouncinata | reverse complement strand
AAATATTTCTGAAGAATTTCAATTTGAAAACTTTTATTCATCACATATTGAGAATGTTTAATAGTAGAATTTTCATTTGTATATTTAGTTCTATATAGTACTGATATAGTATTATATTACTATTTTTAAACTAGTATTAAAGATTCTCTGAAATTTTCACTTTTAAACTTATAGATTCATTAATTAAAAAATATAGAATTTTACACTTAAAATAAATTAATGTTTGTACAAATTTAAAAGTAATTTTTTTATTTTTTTTCTCATTATTAATTATCGTTTTTCAAATAAATAATTTAAAAATTAGTATTGCCTTTGTACGATTTGAAAAAAATAATGCACATATCTAAATTTATTCATATACATCCTGCCTAAACATATAACATATGTGTATTTTATTCATAAAATATTTTTTCTCCGAAAATTTGCAGCTGTTTCATATCAATAATACTATATGCTTTAGAATACTTTAAAATCTTATGCTAAGCACTTATTTTTATATAACTAATAGTTTTAATTGTATGCGCATCAATTTTCCTAAAATTATTTTATTGATATGTTAATATGTTTATACCATTAACTGTTAAACATAAACAATAAACATATTCTGTTAGAAATAAAAGTTTTCAAAAGAAAAACAATTTTGGTAATCAATAATATTTTAGAAAACATACAGACGTTAATATAGATTGCACTATTGTTACAATTTATAATTTAAAAGAAAGTTTTTCGTCATTTAACTGTCACTATATATTAACTTCATAATTCCAAATGTTTATATGTTTTACTTATTGTCACACAACTATAGGATGTTGTAAATAGGTTTAAAAAAACTAGCTGTTATTTCACAACAAACAAAAACTTTAATGTTACGATATATTGCAAACAGAAGTATTTGTTTTCATTCATAGATAAATTGTATCTAGCTAAGCAGATTGATTTCCGAGGCAACATTTTGTGAATGTCTATCTATAAATATGTTTCTTCTTTTAGAAAACAAGATGATATTAAATTACACTTTGTTCTATAAAATTGTTTTTAAATATTTATTTGATACCAATGTTTCGCAAATTCAGAATTTTTGACTAATGACTAACAGACTCACTTAATTTCAAAAACGATAAATTTAATTAAAACTAATAAATCACAAATTTGATAAATATCTAATAATTGATGTCATCAATATCGATGTAAATTAAAGGAAAAATAATCCCTCCATAACTTGCAACACATGATTTCAGTAATTAGCTAAAAAATATAATTCGCGAAAGAGTTTTTTTTCATTTCATTTGTTTTCAAATCTGGAAAAATGAGTTTATAAATCAAATTATATAGAATTTCTTTTTTTTTAAATAAAATTATTTTTTAATGTTTGACTTTTGAAAATGAATAAATTATATATTTCTAATCTTTATAAGCTATATTTGACCAATATATCATCCAAAAATCTCAAAATTACGCGTTTTTCAATAGATAAACCAAAATGGTCTACTATCTGACAGATTATTAATTTAATATTTGATTAATTTAACTCAAATGTTTCTCAAAATCAGAACTACTTCTGGCTACTTATCTTATCACTTAAAGGAATCCTCGATAAATGATCAACAGATGTTTACCTAACAGGTTCATTTTCTGTTTATATTTGGTACTGTTTATTAAAAAGCATATTTTGTTGAGATAGTAATGAGATTATAGAATCCGTCATCTAAATCCTACACCTGTTGAAACATAAGCATTAGTTAAAACTGTATTAATCTCTTTTTTTAATAAACTTGAGAATCCATCATTATTATTTTTAACGTGCCTCGTATTTATTTTTAAATTTATTCATTATTTTGAGCAAAATGAATAACTTGATTGTTTAAAAATTACAATCAAAGATCTTGTGTTTGATATCTCTCATCTGAGGAAAGTTATCAAAGTTATTATTCTTCCAAAATATTCTTGCAAAGTGTTAAATATTTCAAAATTAAACTCATTTTATATCCGAGTGATCGTTAATAGCCAATGGCACTTAGTTTCATTCCTTTATAAATGACATAGTTAGACTTTTTCTGACTATAAACTTTTTGTTCTGACTATATTCTAGGAAATTAAAAAAAAATTAAAATTAATATGAAATAACGAATGCGAGACAATCTTGAGTAAAATCTACTTAAAATGCGAGTTTTAATTTAATTTTGTTATGTTATGTTCTGTTCTGTTATTAGATTTAGATTTTCAATAATATATATACTGTTAAAAATTTATAAAACTTTTTAATCATAAACAAAAATATGATTTTAAGTGCTAATTGTCCAAAAACATGTTTAAAAATAAATCAAAATTAAATTCAATAATATATAAAATCAAAGTTATAAGCGATATATATTTAAACGACATAAAGTCGAAGTGTTTAAAATTACAATAAAATTATAGTTAACTTTAAAAGGATCAAAAAGTATTTACAGAGGTTAAGTTTGTATTTTAAGTAAATTTTAATATATTTAATTAATTTATTAATATAATAATAAATAATGTGATCGTTTTTCTGTGAACTATATCTTCTTAATTTTCTTTTTAAAATATATTCAAAATTTCTATAAAAATATCTTTATATATTAATGCTCTAAAATAATTTCTTTTGTTATGCTGTATTTGAATAATATGTAGAGGTCGAAATTCATATTTATTTGATGCAATATTGTAAATAGAAAAATTAAAGGGTTTCTTAATTTTTTGTTTATATATTTTAATTTTAATTCAATTAAATATTTAATTTTTGAATTTATCTACAAAGTTGTGGTTCACTATATACCTACGTTTTAATTTTATAGAGTTATAATATTAAGTTGAAACAATTTTCTTTATAACTTCACATATTTCAACTTTTCAAACGACTTTTTACCTGGAAATATATAAATAATTTCTAATATTTAAAAAAAAACTTTGCTTTGTTACACGTTAAAGTTTTCCAACTAAGATTTTTAAATCAAGTATTGTCTTTCATAATAAATGCATGGAGAAAACCAGAATAGTTATTCCTTATGTTAGTGTTATATTTTTGTTTGCACTAAGCAAATAATGTTTGATTAATGTTGACATTTATATCAGAATTTCGTGAGAATGCTTATACAAATAACGATAAATTATTTCTACTTACATAGATGACGTAATTGACAAATTTGCACATGAACAATCCAAAGATCCAATTGTGAAACATGTAGTGCAGAATTGTAACTGACGCGCCTAGTGTTAGAAAGGTAAGATCGGTGATTGCCAATCCAATGCAGAAGATCTCATAAACCAGCTTGTTTCCGTTGCGGACTAGCACAATAAGTACAAGGATATTGCTGACAACCCCTATGAGACCAATCACCGTCCAGAGTGGGCCAAAAATATTGATAAGACCGGTTGAGGGCAGTGAGGCGATGAACTTGTTGTTGAGTCCAGCAAAGGTAGCATTGACATGGCTCTCCAGAATCAAGGTCAAATTGGACGAGCTTGACTGAGATCGGATGAAATCTAGGAGACGTTCGTGGTTGGTAACTAGGGCGTTGTAGGTTTTACTGGAGTACATGGCATTAGTAAGCAGTTTAAGGTTGGCCATTTTTGATTGATAGCTTTCTGGAACTTTAAAAAAAGCAAGCAGAGTCATAATTGAGGAGAAATAATTTTGAAAATTAGATTGTGAATTTCCAAAGAGAGTGTTTGGGGTAGATACAAGCGTCGCCATTGTTTTGATAATATTATGGGAATATAAGAAATAACTTAGTAATACCCACGATAAAGTTTTTAAATGTTTAAAATATATTTTAAATAATGTAATGACTTGAATAGATATATTCAAAGCGAAAAATAATTAACAAATGTTCTGATTGGTCAACATGAACCAACAAATCAAATTAGCTCATACGATATTATGATGTGAAGGAAATAAACTAATAAAAGTATAATACAAAGATACTATTTATTCATTGTGTCACATAGTGAATTTGAATCCTTTCAAATTCATAACTAATTGTTAATTGTTTTATTTAAATTAACAACAAACTTTTTTGATTTTATAATCATTTTTTTAAATTTTTTTTTTTTTAATAGATGTCATACGAAAATTATATATTTTTAATTTAGGAAATGCACATTAGGAGCAAAAATATGATAATATATTATTTTAAAATTTGTTTTAATAAGTCTATTTAATCCAAATTAGTATTAAAAGTTTTTTTATTTAGGTGTATATGATTGGTTGAAATAGGGTGATTATGGACAAATTTCAAACTATTCTACAATAATCTAAGTTTTGAAATCATTAAAATATTTATCTCAAATATGTTTACAATAATATATTTGACTGTCTCAAATAATATAAATTATTTATATCTTGTTGTGTTTAACCAAAGTAATAGATAGCACACTTATACGAGTATTATAAGATGTTAATTATATATGTAAAGTTATATTTATTATTATCTACAAATAACGTGGCAAGGAATAATTCTGTTAAAATGATCAAAATGTGTCTGGTTACATTAAATAACCATATATAGACTGGATCATAGACACGTTAAGCTTGTGAGAGTTAACTGATACAGACTACATGATACAGACTACATGATAAAGACTATATGATACAGACAACATATGATTACTGATATTTAACTTGTATTAATAAAATTTTACGAACACAAGTTTTTTTAAGTATTTTCCAAAATTATCAAAGGTATTGATTTTATTAACATCAGTGGAGAAACACTATATTAAACTTTCTGTAGATGATTTTATTTGTAGAAATTATCAATTGTTCAGTGGACACAAATTATGCTATTTCATATAATCATGAAGGAATTTTTTCTCATTTTAAATATCCTTTTTAATTTGATGAAGCCCTTTTAGGATTGTAATTTCACAATGACCATCCTACTCTCCCTATCTTCTCGTCATCTCTCCTGCTCTCTCCCCTTTCCGCGCTACGAATATGCCTTCACTGCAAGTATCTTATGTTTCCGAACGACACTGCTTCACTTCCTCGCGGCCTTTTCAATCTATATCTCTTCGATTATTAAAGACTTTTCAATTATATTCGATCATAGACCTCTCTCTCTCCTTAGTTTTATTTGAGCGTATAAATGCAAACTTGGGTGAAACTTCGTCATTTTACTAGGTTTTATTACGTACGAAAAATGTGAGGTGTATTGCATTATATTTTAGCCATTTTGTTTCGATCTTATATATGTTGTAACAAGATAAACGTTGTAATTATATTTATCTGTCAAGAAAAAAAATACAAGAAAAGCGATTACAAATATGACTTCAAATCAAAATTTCTCTTTGTATTAAATGTATATTGTGAGAGAGTCTAAATCTGAAAGAAAATCTAACAATTTAGAGTTTTATTTTTTACAAATTGGTTTAAAACTATTTCTAAAATGTGTGGAAACATTTTCTACCAAATATGGTTTACATAAACAGAAATAATAATAAAGAAAATAACCATTGTTTCGTTAACAAACAAAACAACTTGAGGAAAGCATGCATCATGGCAAAATGTTGTTTATAATTTCCCTAAAGACTTATTCAATTAAAAATATTAATTATTCATAACAATTAGGATATTTAAAATGAAACGTATTTCAACTTATTTTAATATAATTAAATAATTACAATAGCACCATCAACCATTAATAAATTAATTTATTTATCATATTTGATCACAAGGAATAATTCATTAAATTAAAATATCTAAATTTTCAAATTATTAATTTTATTAAAATTCAATTTATAACCATATATTCCACATATTATAAATTAGTAATCCTAATCCAATTATAAATTTAAAATGTAATGTTTCAAATAATTTGTTTAATGTTTATTGTTTAAAAAAGGTTATGCGTGTTTGAGTTTCATATATAATCATAGACCGAGGAGCTGGGAAGATTTCTGACCCCACCACACCCCACCTTTTAGGCAAAATTGTGCCTATCGTATTGAAATTTGTATTATTTTGTTGTAAAAATCAGTCTGAAAAGCTTCATATAATATATTTATTCTGATTTATACGTAGTATTGGAAACAAATTTACTTAATTCGGCAGAGGAAAAATAAATAAAAAATTTGAACATCGTAAAAGAAATTATTCAGAATAATCAGAACACGAAATGTGACATCAAAATATTCAGATGATTTAAAAATCGAAAATTAGCTGGTATTAACTAGTAACATACAGGCTCAGTGTCTGCATTTGCAACAGCTTATACATTCAATAATCTCTGTAAATATTATCGTCCAACGTTTTTATGATTGTAATGAAAAGAAACTCAGTATTTTAGTAGTATCAACTAGTTTGCAATCATGAAATTCCTTAAACTTCCCTGTGAATGATTACAGTATCATATTTATACCATACATTTGGAAACACAGTACTTCAACGGGGAAAGGGAATTTTAATTCAGATTGGGCACTATAAAAATGAAATATTTTCAGTTACTTAAATTAAATCAAAAAGTTAATACATAGAGACAATTCTTATACATGTAGGGGATTAGTGCCACTGATTTAATATTATATGTTAAAAAGAATTAACGTATTATACATAGTTCAACCTATAAGCTTTGTTAATGTATGACTTAGTAATTTTGTGAATTTGATTTTAAATTAATCGTGTTCATTAGTCTTACATTCTGTATTTCAGTATGTGTTATCACACATATTTTCTGTTCAACAATATTGTCATGTCTAGTATCTTTATATATTTGTACAACTTTGCCTGATTTGCTCCTTTTCATTTTTGAGACCACGAAAAATTACACTTCGGGATACCTGATTATGATACCTGAGTGTGTCAACTCACAATAGTTTCCACGGTTACGACCATTTAATCATAACTACCCGTTTAACTTTATCAATACATTATTTAACATTATCTAGGACGCAAAAATATTCAAAATTTAAATATTGTCTGGGTTGTAATTACAAATTACAAAAACTATTTGCAAAACTATAATATTACTTACAAATTATGTTATAAATTATAAAAGTGTCTGTCACATTCTATGTCATAAGCATAATAAATTTATTTAGTCAACATTAATTTCTACTCTATCTAATACATTAGTGTATTTGTAAGTAATGCAACACGAATGTTTAATTTAATTTAAAATTAGTATGACATATTATGGCTTGTAAATCTATGTCCATTGGTATAACATTATTCTATACATATATCATTCAAATCCATGTCATTTAAATAGCAGTTTTTACGATGTGTCCATATGACAAAATTTAACTTTATGCACCACAAAAATAATTATATTAATGGAAATATAACGTTATCTTTAACAAAATTAAAATTGATTATTCGATAATTACTCGAAAAAGTAGTCTATAGTAGCTGCATTAGTGTACAGATATAATGTAGCAATCCGTTTGTCTGCTCGCCTGATCTGATTTAATTATAGAGTAGTTATTATTCTTCAAAAGAACTGTCATCATTGTGAAATTATATTTTGACATACCGTCTTAAATTAATATTTAATTATAATAAGTGTATAATATATTTGTTTTTGTAACAATTATATTATATACGTGTAACAAGTAACAAATTATATATATATATATGGTCATTGCAAAAGTTTGCCGATAATACTACTCCATTTTTTTAAAATCAATTTTATTTAAAAATTCAAATAATCTATAATTTATCCTTATGGTCTTTTTTGCGCTTTCACCCCCCCACCCCCCCCCCCCCTTCGAATATAATGTTCCTATTGTTCTATGTGAATAAAATTTGTCGAAATGATAGTCCAGGATGTTTTCTGATAGATTATGTCGCAAAATGGTAAATTTGGAGGGATCGTCCACACAGGTCAATTTTGCGTTAAAAGTTAAAAAAAACTTCATTTTAATAAAAGTCACGAGAGTTCCCTATTCTCAAATTGTTAAATAAAAAATACCAGAAAAAAAGAAGAAAGGGGCCGATTTGCATGTTACATGCCATCAATAAAACAAGTCACTCCTCGGTTCGTTCATCTACTCATTGCGATCTAAGATAGCTTTCACTAGCTCCATCTTCAAAGTTTTTGCACAACAAACGTTCATACAACATAGAATATACTGTGTCCATATTTTAATCTATATCTAAAATGATTTGATTCTAAAATCTATTAGCTTGGGCTATATATTTCTAAATTTTATATTCAAAGCACAAATGAATAATTTTAATAATTAAAATTATTGGTATATATAAATACACAAAGTTAATATTTTCGTGTGCATTTCTATCGATATTTATCTAAGTTAAATAGATAATTTTAATGTTTATGCAATATAGATATTTCAAAATAGTTTTTGAAATTTTATTAAAAAAAATGATCAATTCATTAAATGTAGGAAATCCTCTGTCATTTACTGACAATACGTTCACTTACAAATCAATTATTTAGTCGAAAGCTTCCGGAAATGGACTATTTTCATGTGTAATAGAACTCGACAAAATTTATTGTTTAACTTTTCAATTCATTTTGTTAAAATTGGTAAGGTTCAAAATTCTAATACAACTTAATTTGACTGAAAATAAATTTATTTCGCAACTAACGTGATATGAACTTCAATATTTTCACTATTATTTCCTAATATTATATTATAATATCTATATATTATTTCAGAAAATTGAATTTGAGTTATATATAATTATTTCAATCATCATTATTGAAATATCAATAATTAATGGTTTGTCAGTATTAAATTTCAGACAGAAATAAATATGACAAATGATATAGCCAATTTTGATATTCTAGGATATAGATAATTATTCGGGAATTTTGCAGATTGAAACAGCCAAATTGCTTAATATAATTATTTTATTTGAAAACTCTTAAAATCTCAGTTTTCTTCATTTCAAACACTTCACACAACCTATTCTTTGAATCTGTGATTCGTTATTTGATGTGTTGACTTTGGGGAATTGTAAATACTGGTTTACCAATAATTAAAAAAAAATGTTTTTCTATATAACTTTTAAAACTTTGTAAGTATATATAATGCCTTTTGAAATTATTATAATAAAAACGTTTCAAAAATAGAATTTATTAATGCGTTATGATATGTTAGTTAATATTTAAAAGATCAAAGTGGTAAAACAAGTTTTCAAATATTTTAATTTAAAATTCAGATTTACATGGAAAGTAATGAATATATTCATAAATATAACATAGTTATTAAAAATTAATTTTAAAATATTCTATTTTAGTCTCGTCTGCTGATCTTCATTACATATTTTAACGAATACCCTTTAATAAAAACGAACTAAAAAACTTTTTAAAACTAGTAAAATTAGAATTATTATTTTTAAAGATAATGTATTTTCGATGAGTTGTTGAATACTTCAGCCTAATTGGAACACTGTCTACAACATCTTCTACAACTCCTCTAATGCAGTTTTATAGTTATATTGTAGTTATTTTTGTTAGCTAAATCTCATTTATCAGAATCTCTTCAATTTCATGATCCATATCAGATTAATATTTAGTCCACCACTTGCTAACTCTTTTTATACCACTATCGTTGCTACCCACATTCACAATAAATGCCTTAAACAGCTAACTTCGCAAATCGAATTTTAATAATGTACTTTATCTTTTGAGTTCTAGACTGGAGTTTAGTTTATCGCGCCACTTCTCTGGATGAAAAATTCAAGAAAATTTAATCAACTATTAAAAATGAATAAAACCATGCCTCAGCTCTATTTACAACATTAATCCTAGTTCACAGAATGACAATATTCTATCACAGTAATTCCAATTGAACTCTCTAAAATGCTTCTAATTTCTGTCATTATTCATAAATTTTTCGCTTATGATCAAACTCCGAATGTCCCCTACTCTATAAAGGCACAGATTTCATAGCAGCCCCACTCACTCACAGTATTGCTTCTTTGCTTCAACAAAAAGATGTACCTACCCTCTGAAAAATTTCTGACTGTATTGTTCTGTCGAAAACTTCTGCCTCTATTATCAAAAATCTTCGCTCAACCTCCCAACCTGAAAACAATGTTGCTGCATTACACAAACAAATATTCTTTATGTTATTCGTGTTATCAAGCCTATAATCAGCTCCTATATGTTCTCAAACCTATAATTCTGCAGCCCAATTCTTATTGGAATAAACCTTAATAATGAAATGAAATAATAAAAACTCAAAAAAGGGCATACACGATCATTTGTGGACAAAACTGCAACTTCAATTTCCTAGGCCATCTTACATCCAGTTAAAAAAACAAAGCATATCTCTTTTTAAAAATGCGCTGAACGAATACCACTCGCTCAACTGCATTAATTCTCAACAAAACCATCTCAGTCAACTCTCTCACCAAAACCATCTCAGTCAACTCTCTCAACAAAACCATCTCAGTCAACTCTCTCACCAAAACCATCTCAGTAAATTCTCTCACCAAAACCCTCTCAGTAAACCTTTTTACCAAAATCTTCTCATTAAACCCCATCCACCAAAACCCTCTCAGTAAACCCTTTCACCAAAACGCTCTCAGTAAACCCCCCTGGTAAACCCTCTCACCAAAATCCTGCCAGCAACCTCCCACCCGCCATAATAGAAGGCTTAAATGTTTTATCCCTTACACCAGTATCTTGTTTTTATAATGAATTCGGTTTAAATTATTTTCAAGAATATTATTAAAGAAAATTAATAACCTCACATTTGAAATGTCATTTGAGTACACTAAATATATTTAGAGTGAATAAAAAGTAATGCCCAATGATTACTAAAAATAAAAAGGCACAGACTACATTTACTTGTATTTATATATAATTCTTTAACTTATAGATTTCCTCATAGAGACATAAGTTTTCTCTTTATACGTAACCATGGAAGATTTAGGATTGAGACAATATATATATATATTTAAGCTTAATTACGTACTCTTTATAAGAATCTAACGATCTTGAAATAATATTTGTGGAGAATTTGGAAGTCCAAACTGTAACTCGGAGATAATTACGCTAACAAAACTGTAAATATATTATCTTAGATGTTTAATTAAATTTAAATCTGCACTATAGGGACACCATATTTAATTTTCCACCTGTTACTTGAATTTATATAGTCATTGATTCTAACTTTTCTTCCGACAACGCTACGAGATTTTTAACTGCAACAACTTTAATATACGCTAATGAAGCTGGAATTATCGCGCCTGCTGGCACCAGACTTGCCGTCCAATTGATCCTCGTTAAAGTATAAGAGGTTTCTGAATACATTTTACTAGCTGTTTGATGTTTCCTTTTTGAAAAGTTTGGATCGAAAGGTCAGCTTTATATCCAGACATATACTTGGATTTTATTCAACATTTTTAAATGTATAATTGTAAGTAAAAGCTAGTCAGTTAAATTGTAGCTACTTTGGCAGTATTTAGTTCAGTCATCTTTGGTTTGGCAATTGGTCAATTTGATTAATAATTGCTTAAAATACGGTTACATATTGGAAATTTTGTATATTTAATTCACACGATTTAAATTTATTTATACATAACAAAAGTAAAAGAAAAATATTTTCACTCGATTTTAGTAAGAATTTGACCTTTTATTTTAAATATGTCAATTTAACAATAAGGTTGTATCCACTCTATTTATATATATGTAATATCAAGATAATTGTTGAAAATTAACTTACACTGTTCCCTATTCTTTCCTTTTTTAAATGAAATTACATTACTTGAAATTTCACAGGATTGAATATACAATCTCCCAGATGCAAGATTATATAAAAAAGCATTTTCACAGAAAAAGTTTTCTGCTGTTTCGAAAAATTGAACAAATTGAATATAAAATTTGAACAATTTTAATTTTAAAATTTTATTAGTCCAGCACATATTTCGTATTCAAAAGATTTTGAATGTTACAGTTGTTCAATTATTATTTTTTCCAATTTATAAAAGAAACTCAAATTAAAATCCAAGGTCATTCAGAATTGTCACTAAATCCAGGAGATTATGATTATTGTGTTTGATAAACTGACAAATAATTATAGAAAAACATTCCACATAAATTTTGTTCTAATTATAAGGTCAAATTAATGAATTATTAAACTGATTCCTAATTCTGTGCGTGTAACCACATATTTACAAAATCATAAACGGATTAAATTTTTCTTAGCTGTGAAGCTCGTTTGTGGATTTGCGAAATCTGAAAATCGACCTGCGCATCTTAAGATAACGTATTTTGATTAGGAATATATTATAAATAATCATTCATTTAAAATAGATGTTTTCCTTCATCCATAAAATACAGTATGCTTTATTTTTAGATCCATGAATAGATTTGTTTGCAGATTTGATTAATTAAAATTAAAATTTTACTGAGTAGAATGTTATATATTTATTCTTTCTCAATTAGTTTTCTCAATCGTTTTACAATTGGAGTTAATTGAACTATCTATATTACCTGTATATATTAAAAATTCATTTATTTATGTTGTAATTTGAGAAAATAACCTTGAATAATCTTATTTGCTGAACTTTGATATTGTATAGAGAAAATGTTTTCAGTCTTTTTTGTAAAGTTCGAATATTTGGTATGTCTTTCATTGCCTACTTTTATTTTTTAATGAAAAGATTTTTAAAGTCTATTTACGACTTTTAATCTTTTTTATTATGAATGCCATATATCACTGTAAATATTATAATGCTTTATTTTGTAGCATATTAAGTTATTAATCCACTTTAAACACATTAATTCGATCAGATATGTTTACAAATAAAAACCGATAAACTATGACAGTAACTGGAGTATGAACCCTCACTTGATTTATTTTATAATTGTCGAACGCGCACTGAATTTATTTGTAATTATTATGCATGAAAATGCTCTAATTACCAATTAATTATATTTTTATGTTTGTGTTCTTCGGTTAAGAAATGTGAAATATAACATGAAATATAGTTCGATAATGTTAAAAATTTGTTTTGAAAACAATTCGAAATAAATTGCTTTTCATAAATATTTGTTGTCTGTCATCACTGTCGGAGAAAAGGATGCTTATCTCATTTTAAAAATAGAATAGGGTTTTTATTCAATGTTACATTAATTAATATTAAAATAGTTATTTTTAAAAAACAGAAAAAATTGTTTAAAAGTTAACAAAAACATTGACAAAATATAAATCAAAAAAATATTTCACATTAAAGATATATATATAATGTTAAAACAAAATATCATTGTAACTTTCTCGGTCATAAGCAAACAAAATTCTTCAAAGTTTTATAAAAAGATGTCGCATATAGAAAAGGAATTCGTAATTAAACTTACCTACATTTATTGTGAAAAGAAAAGAATTAAAATTAACGAGGGCATATTTTCCAGACGTTACTTTAAATTACCAGGGATGTTCGTATACAGGAAGAATATTTAATTTGAAGATTTTTATAATATTCAGGATTTTATGAGAATTTTACAGTTTTAGTAGCAGGTAGCCAAAAACTCCACTCTCCTGTTTATAACCTATTCAAAAATACCAAAATTTATTCAAATTTATCCCAATTTTGATAAATAATTTGAAAATAAAAATTTATTAATTTAATATATAGGTTAAATAATATTACAAAATATTAGAAATTCATTTATAAATAAAGTTTATAAGCTCTTACAAAAATTTGTAAAAAATATTAATAAGATGTAAAATAAATGTTGTTGATTTTATTTACATGAATTTATTTTAATAAAAATTATTAGAATGCAACAAATTATAATCTTTATAAAAACTATTTATTAACATCTTTAATGTGTACGCATAAATATATTCTTAAAAATAATGCAATAAAGAATACAATAATACTTTTTCAAACATATTTTTTAATTTACAATAAAATAAAAATTACGATTTTATACATATTAACTAATTTTTATGACTTTTAATTATAATTTTAATTATTAATTTTAACAATGAAATAAAAAGGTGTAAGAAATTAAAACAATCTTATCTCAACATCCAAGTTACTTTCGTTGCTACGTACGTAAATAGATATTTAATTTAAATTTAATTTAATTTAATTTATCATATTGCATATATATGTTAATCGTAGATATTACTAAAATAACAATAATAGTAGTATAATAAATTCCGCAGATATTTCATTAAAAGTATTTTGAAGACAAAATACGATATCATATTTTGCTAAACCAGATAAAAAATGCAATTAAAATAAATAATCATCAATTATATAAATATTATATTACAATCTTAATATGAATAAAAAAATAATATTAATACTATATAAAGGAATAATACGATGTAATTTATCTAACGGGTTTTTTCTGAATAAACTATATATAAATATATATTTATGAACTATATATTAAATAATTATTGATTTATCAATACATTGTATTTTTTATATTAAAATTAAATATTAAGTATATCAATCTCATAGTAATTACAAAATGTAATATCCCTTGATTTCAAAATATAAACAATATGTAGTGCTTTTATAAGCAGTTAAACTATATAATGCTTATATGTTGAAATCAAGGGATATTACATTTTGTACTTACTATATGATATTAATATAATGATAAAATAATATTTATTTTATATAAATAAAAAGCCAGAGTTTAAAAGAAACATAATTGTTTATTCAAATTATCATTTTTGGTGCAGGAAAATATATTGTGGAAAATATGTTAACCGATTTAATTTCTGATAATAACAATTAATTTAATTAAAATTATAAAATTGATTCTATGCAATGAGCTGTCGATAGCCCAGATTTGTTACAAAGCATTTTGAAAAGATATTTTTGTAAGTAAATTACAAAAGGTTGTTCATAGAAACAATTGTATGATTTTATAATTTATACTTAAAATAATCAATTTATTAACGCTTCATAAATTGATAAATACATATTATCAGAAGTAATTAGATTTAAAAAGTATCTACGCATGTTATTGTTAATTATTATAATGAGGAAAACTGTCAATCATGGTTTGCTTAAAATGTCCTTCTTATTAATAATTATAGGTTAAAAATGAGCAGTTCTAAGAATTACGAATTTTGTGAGTTTTTATCGTGAGACCTAATTAGGAAAATCTAATGTGCACATAAAAGTATTAAAATTAATTATTGAACTGTTTTTATAATAGGGTTGTCGCAAATTAGATATATAAAAAATATTGATTTTCCTCTAACAATTTTCCGACAAAACTCTAGAATTTAATCTAAAACTACAATAGATTACAAATAAATAAAGAGTGGGAGTGTTTGGCGAGTGAAATAACGAGTCTCCTGTATGTTAACAAAGCCATAAAAAGCAATTAAAGGAAGTGAGTGTGCAGTGCAAACAAACATGAGCATTGTATTAACAGTAAATAAATGTAATTGGCTCAATATTGTTGATGATAGTGCTAAGCTGAACATGGTGTTTTCATAGATGTGTTTTCAAATTTATAAATTATGATGATAATAGATTGCTTTGAGTATAGTCATTATACGTATTAGGCGAGTCGTAAAAAATGCACTATTGGTCACCATTTTATAATTTGACTGGGATTCTGAAATTTTATGCCAATTTTTTTAATCTTGATAGTAAATGTTTGGAAAAATTCAAAATATACGATATAATTTTTACCAAAAATAAACGAAAATTTAAGTGATTGAAACATCTTAATAATTAATACAAAAATTACAAAAAGATCAAAAAAATATTACAGAAACAAATTATAATACTGAGTTAGTCGTTGAGAGCTGATAATTTCTTATTTATTTCTTCGACTCGAATTCACAAATTTGATTTTAAATTGTTATTTGCTACTAAAATTGTTTTATATTTTAATCCATGAACATTGAATGTAGCGGAGTTCCCTAATTTGAACCAAATCTAAATTAAAATTGAAAAACTTTTTGTTTAAATCCTGCAAAAATTTCCCCCGATTAAAAAACTTAAAAATGCGTGATAGCAGATTTCTTTTCTTAAAAATGTAACAAGGTCTAAATTTTTATGGAAAATTTCCTTATAGCAATACACATGATTAAAGTCAATAAAATTAACATCAACATTTGAATCTTACTTCAAAATTTCATCAATAAAATCCCGTAATCAAATTAAAGCTATGCTTAATTCTGATTGACTGATTTTTTTAATTTTGGAAATTTCAAAATAATTTAACAATATAATATATCTAGAATAATTCTTTTATATCAAATTCAAGTCAGATCATTTTATGAATTCTTATAAAACCTACTAAGTTGTCTATATTAAAAAAAATATTATAAGCTAGTCCCATAAGTAAAGACTATTAATTTAACTAAAGTTTCTCTTTATTACATCAATTAATTTCTATTTATATTGAATAGTGTAAATTTATAATATACTCAATTTGTATCAAATACTTTTATTTACTATTTTTTATTAATCAACATTTTTACTTTACATTATTATACATAAAAGTATTCAAAAAAGTTTATAATAATATAACTTAAAAAGTGTTATTTTTGTAAAATTTTATGTAAGTAAAAAAAATTGTTAAAAAAGAAATGCATAGTTTTTCAAACAACTTTTTTCAAAAGAAAATAAGTTTAAAACGAAAAGCTAATCTACATTTAAACACGTTCGACTTTTATCCACAATGTACAATCTTTATCTAAATAATTTCAAACGAATCTTAATTGAATTGAGTTTACAGTTCTTGAATTACTTCATAATTTTAAATTCTAAACACATATTCGGTTGAACATTGTGTCATTACTTCTCAAAGGGTCTCTAATCAACCAGCCAACCCAACCGTCCAGGATAAATTTTATGTTGAGAAATTGTGTCGAATTTTTATTTTTTTATTTTTAAAATTGATTTAAAAATTATATAATTATCAAATAAGTATGACATTTTTTGCATAACATTTTTAAGGAATATTATTTTTTGTAAAAACAAATATTTCAAAAATAATTATTATATAATTCTCAGATTGATATGTTTTAATACAAAATTAAAAGATGCAAATATAATATTTGATCAAGGAACAACTATCTCTTCTTCATAATCAAATACTAATTTATAGACCATAGTTTTATATTTTATTTTTCAACATTATTTTTCCTTTCAATTGTATCATTATCATCAAACAATATTCTTTATAAATCTTTTTCCTATTTTGTTTAACATTTACAATCATAATCATTTAGAATTTTTTTTAAAAATCTGAACTCAAATTACATCTTTTGGAGATTCCTTTTAAATATATCATGTTGCCCACATTTATACTTAACTGACGAGGCAAATTTGTTTTACTAATGATGATTTTATTTCATTGCCTATCTACAGAAATAGAAATATTCATATTAGTATAAGCGCATAAGGGTAAGACCTGGAATAAATTCAGATTTAAACGTATTTGATACCGTTGGAAAGCTTATTTTATGGTTTAACCTTATTATAGCTTTATAGCTTTTGGTTGAAAAATATATATGTTTTTTATAATAATGACCCTTTTTAATACGTTTCAGTAAATTTTTGTGTAGGCTAGTTTGGTTAAACTTTCTGCCACTATATAGAATGTTTGATAACTTTAATTTCTAGTTTTGTAACTGAAATTTTGGAATACACATTAGTGATTGTAAAACCTTTAAACTAGAAACCATATACTTTACATTTAAATATATTAAATAACAATTTAAAATTCCTTTTATTATTATTTTAAATATATGTTACAATCATATTAAATCTACAAAACTAAATAATAAATATGTATACGAATCAATGATTCAAAATAATCAAATAGTTTTAATAAGAGTCATGGTCTTCGTTAGTATCTTCAGACAAGTTGCTGGCGTTACTGCACGTCTCACCACCGCATTCCCCACAAGCAACAACGCGAGTGATCCCATTCTTTCGACAGCTGCACAGCATTGAACCACTCTTGTTTCTGGACTCGTCCTTACATGTGACACGCACAAAATTCAACAACCATGCTGGTGTCCCAGATCTAAGTCACATTTAATCTGAACAATTATTTGGTTTTCAACATTCCATCCCCAATCGGTGACATTAAATATTTTGACACCCAGATATTTCCAACTACCTTGTTGGTGCATTGCCGAAGTCGTATTACAGCCGCTCCAAGTAGTTTTGGATTTCTTGTGATCCAACAATATCAGAAACATTCCAATATTTTCGCTTTCTCCTTTTCGTTCCATCACGTGTCAATCCAGTGATAACAAAACAAAACCAATATATTATTAGCGTCGTCTGCAGCCACAGCCACATTTTTGTTTTCTGATACAAATCTGTTCTTACAATTAAAATATCAGAGTCACTTTATCTTGTTGTACACGGCGACCAAGTGTCTTCAAAAAACATTGAATGAATTGTTGCTTGTTGTGTGGATTGCTAGAAAAAAAGTTCGCGTGTTATCGTAACGGTAGCATCTTTTGTAAGTTTTACGTCAGCTGGTAGAATGTTGCCACGTCTAGTCTGTTCTTAAGATTTTGTTGATTTCCCGAAGATTATATGGATGTGTATATGGATATATGTAGATGTGTAACGGATAAATCTTCTTTTAACGAACTTTTTTGCTCGAAAACATTCTTCTTATATTTTGATTTTATAAGAGTAGTATTTTAGAGGGATGTCCAACTCAAATGAGTTATCGAGCGTGACACAGGGGCAGTGCATTATTTTCTGTGAAATAATTCAAATTAATATCTCATCCATTCAGAGTAAGTGCTATTTTTAATCATTGTTTTAAGAATTTTATTTTACTACTGAAACTTGATTAATTATAGGTAACGATTCGAAAAAAAAATATCTAAATTTTAAAAATTTAAAAATTCATAAATTAAAATTTTAAAATTAAAAATTTCAAAAATTGAAAAATAATAATAAAATTTTTGAAATATTTTGAAATATATTTTAAAAATAAATATTCCACATAGTTTTTACAATTAGAAAAAACACAGGTATTATACGTTGGAATCATGTTAATAAAAGAATAAACTTTCGATTAAGCATAACGGAGTAATATAGAAAACCACCTTTATCAAGGGATGTACATTATGAAATGTTTATTACAATGTTTAACTAGTTGACTAATAATGAGACACAGTATAGTAATGTAAAGGAGTAATATAGTCTTATGATGCGTACATTTACTTTAATCAATTTTAATTTATAATGTCGCCTTGCATTGGATGAGCCTTTGGATGTGGAAATATACTTTGTTCATGGTGGGCGCAAGAGCGAAACTATTTAGACGAATGTTTGTAGAGTACTATGTCAATTATTGTTCAGTAAACTCATTGAGCCTTGTCAGATTACTCTTGTTGGCGGGATGTTTGTACAAAACGGCTATGACGGAGTGCATGGCAAGAATTGCTATAGTATAAACTTTTAATAGCAATACATATGTGCGGTATATATGTTAATATTATCATTTTGATATTTATTTACAAGTAATATGAAAAATTCATATTAATCATATCAGGGCCCAGGAGCCAAGCCCAAATTTTGAATAGTTTTAAATACTTGTAATATTTTTCGCAATCATTTCAAAATGTGTTATCACACAGAAGGCACGACCACATTTCTATAGTTTAAAATGCATGCAAAATTATCGGAAAAAATTGTATAAATCATAATTTTGGTCCAGGAGTCATGCCCAAATTTCTTTTAGCATAAAATACTTGCAATATTTATTTATTTATTACTAATAGACTATAAGCTTTCCTATTACTGTATGAATAAAAGTGAGGAAACTATCTATCTCGAAATAGATTTTTGCGAAACTAAGTGTTTGCTCGGGTTATTAAATGAACCATTATCATGTAATATTATTCCATATAATAATTTTATACTTTAATTGTACTATTTTCTAATTAATTTTAATTCAGATATTCAAATTATCATATGATATAAATGCTTTCCACTCCCATTAAATAAATATTGTTTTTATCATATCATTTTTTCATTTATTTTATATTAGAGGATGAGAAAAAATGAGAAAGAATGATAAAAAATAGTTTTATCCATAAAGAGAGATTTCAATAATTTTAATGACGAATGTTACTATCTTACATATGGAGAATTCAATTTTACAATTTAAAACTAGATAAATAAAAATAATTAATACCTGATTAGAATTTAATGATTTTTACCAATACTTTGATTTTCCTGAAGACATTAACAAATTTCAAATAATTTTAATAATGAATATTACTATATTGCATATGGAGACTTCATTAACACTGCAAACTCCAAGGTCTCAGTACTAAGGGAGGCTATCAGACGGTCAATGTTTGGATTTCATGATCAAAATTGTGAAAAAGAGGGCGAAATAACGGAAGAGAAGTTATCAGGACAGTGAAAAAGATGATGATGAAACTATGGAAATTGATGAAGTTATAATAATAAAACAGAATAGTTATCTTTATCAATTTCGATAGTTTCATCATCATCTTTAGCTTTGTCATGTTGTCATATATTGTCATATTTTAACAATAAATGTATTTTTAATTAAAGAATTAATTGATTTTTTTTACTTTAAAGTAGTAGTTATGAATTTTTAAGGATATTTATTTATTTTTATAGATTTTTTAAAAGGATAAAAGTGTTAAAATTTGATAAAATTCGTTAAAATATGATACATATTTATAAAATAGAAAATATGGATATTTTGAGAAGTTAGGGATTATTAAGGATATATAGTGTTAAAATACGTTAAATTAGGATAAATGTTTAGTAAATTCCTTAAAATGTGGTAAAGGTTTATAAAATTCATTTTCTCGTCCTCATAAAAAAATATTCCATCGAAAATTGGTTCAAAATGTTTTTGTTTAAATGGAGTAGATAATGGTACAATCAAATTCTCCATATGTTAGTTAGTATTAATATTCATTTAAATTATTGAAATACTTTACTGTCTGACTAAAATTCAAAGTATTGGTAAGTTCTAATCATGTATTGATAACAATAATTAATCAAGTTTTTAATTTCAAAATCGAATTCTCCATATGTAACAAAGTAAAATTATGTGACAAAGCAAAATTAAAATTATTGAAATCCCTCTCTATAGATAAAAAATTATTCTAAATATTCCCATAATATAAAATAAATTGATAAAAGATGAAATGATAAAGCAATATTTATTTAAAGGGAGGGATGACAATTTTAATGGTATGACAATTTGAGTATCTGAATATAAAATATTAATATAAAATAATACAAAATTTAGTCTTATTATTTGGAGGAATTTTACACGATAATGATTAATTAAATAACCAGAGCAAACATTTATTTTTGTCAAAATCTATTTCAAGATAGATATTTTCCTTATTTTTATTCATATTATTAGCTGAATGCTCTTCAATAGGAAAGCGCATAGTCTAAAACTAATAAATAAATAAATATTGCAAGTATTTTTTACTATTAGCAATTTGGGCGTGGCTCCTGGGTGATAACACATTTTGAAATGACTGCGCAAAATATTTAAGTATTTTAAACTATTGAAATTTGGTCGTGGCTCCTGGGCCCTGATATGATTAATGTGAATTTGTAAATAAATATTAAAATTATTATATTAAAAATTTAAACAGCACATACATATTGTTAATAAAATTTTATACAGTAGCAATTCTTGCCATGTTATCCGTCATAGCCGTTTTGTTCAAACATCCCGCTAACTAATATGGAACAGGAGTAATCTGACACTGCTCAATAGCTGGCATGGCACTCTGCAGACATTTATCTAAATCGTTTCCGCTCATGCCACATTCAAAGGCTCATCCCATTGGCGGATCCAGGGGGGGGGGGTCCAGTGGGTCCCGACATTTCTTCAATTTATTTTTTTTTAAATGAAATTTAGAAAAAATGTCATTTAAACGATCAAAACTATATAGGCAAAGGAGTCGAGGGTCCTTTATTAAAAATGATGCCTGCACATGTATGTGTGTATAACAGATTTATCAGTATGCATAAATTGGTCTTA
>JAUZNC010060062.1:0-44574 GCA_034780395.1 Vannuccia rotundouncinata | reverse complement strand
AATATCCTATATGAAATAAAATAAATATATAATCTCATATAACTGATAAACATGCAAAATATTGAATTGTATTCAAGTATATGTCAAATGGTGTTCATATTCTATATAAATCGGGATAGGAGGCTAATTAAATGTGTCACACCATATTAGCTGCTAATATAAATGACTCGAAAATAATTAACCAATGAGGACACAATAAGGATACCTACTAACTAACTAATTTGAATTTATATAGCCGTTTGGAGAAGTAACTTTGCTGTCCCATAAGAGTGTAAAGAAAGGTTAAATTTATTAGTATAAGAATAATTACCAGTTTCTTAAAATAAATAAAGTTAATAATAAAAGAAAAAAAGAATTCTGTCTTTATATATTATCCTGACAAATAATTGCACATCAGTATTATTGTCACTATCATCATGTTTCTTTCTGACTATAAATATATTACATGTATATGAAATATGTATTTATCTTAATTAAATATATATTTACCAAACTTTGATAGAGTTTGTGTATTATAGCAGATTTTATTAAGTGGAGGGATATTCTCTAACAAAATAAAATCATATGTACTGTAAATATTGGTTAATTAGTCATCTAATACACATCAATATCCAATTTAGAGATCCATATCAGGTTCAATAATGTTCACTTAAATTGTTAGGTGCAGATGTTCTAGAATGATCTAAATAATTACATTCTTATAGTACTAATGTTAAAATTATTTGAATTATAATTTTAAAATAGATTTAATAATACATAAATAAATACATACATCAATATTCATACCCTTACATTAAATAATATTTTGGTTTATAATTTTATAAATAGGAAGTTGGTAAAATACATTTTAGAAACAGGTAAAATTTGGAATGACATTGATATATTTTAGTGATCACAACCCAATGCATTCATAATAAGGCTATGATTTGCACACCATTAGACAATTTATCTGTAGTAATTTTCACTAATTTACTATGGAATATGATAAGTTAAGGAAGTGTTAGTGGAGATTCACCTTGATTAGCAATTAAAATGTGGCTTGCAGACTACCAGGCTTAACATTTAGATTTTTTTTATTATGCATGCATTTATACAAGTAGACAAATACAGTTTTCTAAATTAAAACTGAATAACTTTGTTTATCTTTAATTATATTTTTTGTCAGTAAATGAAATAAAAACAATAAGTAGAGGGATGCTAATTATATGGTAAGCAACTTTAACATGGAACGAAAATGTGTAAAAATACACAGATGCAATATAAGGTATTTAGAAGACAGAAACTTTCTTATAGATGATACAATTATAATACCAAACATTGGTTGTTCAATTAAATTGTGTATTTTAGATTAATCAGATTAATAAATTTAAATATTGAAAAAACAAGCCATATCGATAAGTACTTAATCAATGGATGGTCCCTTATTTCAATACTAAAATAGTTATTGTTTTTAATTAATTAATCTCAATAATGTTTCATTCTATAAATATATATACCCTTAAATGTTATTGCTTATTAAATAAAGTTTACATTTAGAATATTGTCAATCCTATTAGACATTTATATTTTAAATTATATTTTAGAATACCTAGGTACACATAATATTTTGTTTGTGTCTTTATTGATTATATTTATATTAGTGTTATTTTGAATTTCCTCACTTACTATTTGTAATTCATCTTATTAATTGATTATGTATAAATATTTCTTGTAATTAAAAACATATTGATTTACATACAACATAGACAGTGCATCCAAATAATTTATTAATATAAATATATTATTTAATATATATATATATTAGTTAGATTTTTTAATTTTGTGAATTTTTAATTTATTTTTCAAGTTTAATATCATTTTTTTTAAGTTATAAAAATTTTTTTTTGCAAATTATAATTATATTGCTTTATTGTACAAGCTTTGACATGCTTTGCACCTAATTTAGTCATTAGAAGCATTGGTATTAATTTACAAAATATAGTTATATTGTAATAGCTTCAAGTGCATGTAAATAGAATTTATGTAAAATGTAATACCTAGTTATATTAATCTAGATTTGAAATGTATATATATATCTATTTTATATCCAAACTTTTGATGTATGTTGAAATGAAAGCTTAATTATCTTTATGCTATATATTAAATAATTTTTTGCTATTTTTAATAACTCAAACATTTTTTTATTTGATTAGCATAGATGGCAGCTGATGATCTGATTGATCTTAAATCTTCTGAAGGCATCCTTCTGTTGGAAGAGTGTAAACAAGATGGAATATTTCAACCACATCTCTCAACTGTGTTTGCTAAACAGAAAACGAATACTACTTGTTCAGTTGCAAGTACTGCTGCTTTGCTAAATGCTCATTACTTGGGAAATAATCCTGTAAGACAGTATACATATTTCATTTAAAATAATTTTATTGAGTACCAACTATCATTATTCATTCTAGGCATCGGAAGATCGTCCTTTTACCGAAGACATTTTGATTAGTTTAGATTCTACAAGCATTGTAAAGCCAGCCAGTGATATCTTGGAAAGGGGTATGGCTCTTAGTGAAATTGGACAATTTGTTGATGGAACTGACAGTTCACTTGCTAGTAGCATTTTTTATGCCTCCTCTTCATCACTCGAAGAGTTTAGACAGTCAGCGATCAAATATCTCTCGTGTAAAGAGTAAGTTTGTTGCTATGGTTTTGTGGTATTAGATTGTTATATATCTACGAATATCTACGTATCGTAGTATATTTTATAAATGTTTAAGATTTAATATTTTCGAATTTGAAAACATTGTTTTAAAAGTTTGTTTAACAATTTAGTTCAGAAAAATTCGGATTGCGTAATCTAATCTCACAGTTTTTTTGAAATGTATTCATGGAATTTGATAGACGGATTACAATTATTTAAAGAAGTTTTTGGAAACAGTGACTTGTCATGATGAAACAAAAATATCATAATTGCGGTAATATATTTCCAGAAGCGGAATTCTGTTTTTTAACAGTGGTTTTATAGTTTTGGAAAAGGAAACTAATTATTTTAGAATAAATAAAAAAATATATGTATAAGTATGGTTTCTATTTTTTTTTATTAAAGGATCTCATTCCAGTCATAACGAAATTGTTGACAATTAACTTGTGAAGTTGGTCCATTGTAAGAAATTTTTTGCATAAAGCTTTTGTCATTAAAGCCTATTTATAATTTTTCTAGTTAATTTTGCTTTGGTCACTGTTTCATTATAGTGGATTCTACTGCATTTATTTACTGTTGTCATGCCCATAATAAATTATAAATATTAGCAAAATTTCGAAACATAAAATATCATATTTTATATAAAAAAATACAACAGTTACAATATTCAATTAGCTAAATTAAAACAAACCGCGAAAATGCAATAAAAATTAAATATTTTTACTCACCGGGAAAAGCGAAGTGTCTAAAAATGCATCGTTTGTTTCCTAATTTAGATCAAAATCGGGAATCATTGTCAATTTTTCCTACCCTGAGATTGGTTTACCGCAATATAAGGGACACTTCAGTCCTCTGGCTGCTTATCATGTCTATAGTGATAGATTTCTTTTATTGGACACCTTCTTGACCTGGGAGTTCTGGATTCGAGCCGACACCTTATTTAACGCTATGAATACGATTGACAATGATTCGGGAAAAACTAGGGGCTATGTTTTATTAAACTGACATCCAATAATTCTTTTATTCTTTTAATTTCATTATTTTTTTGCGATATCTAAATTTGTAACAGTAATTACTACTTAATTTTAAACTCACATTTCTTTGGTATATTTTGCGATTTTAAATATGATACTACTTAATTATTATATTTATCGCTTTAATATTAAATCGTTTGTTATTATATTTCTTAATTTTTATAAAATTGTGTTTACTGATAATTAACGGAATTATTTTTTTAATATTTGTATTTGTAACTTGTTTTCAGTTGAGATATACTTACAAAATAAATCTTTCAAAGCATTAAAATCAATAACATATTGTTGCTTTATTGAGATTGCTGTTAGCATGGATATGAAATTTTGACATTTTCCACGGGATGAAAATTAAAAACAATTTAATGACTTTAAAATAGCGTAATTGTGATGTCAACAAGTTAAGTTAAATTTTATATAATTCAATTAAGTGTAACCTTTGGAAATAATACTATATCAACATCTACTTGTGACAACTATTTAATTTTGTTTGTAGCGCGTGAATCATTCCATTTTATTTAAATTTTTAAAATGATTTTATTGTACTTACAAAAAGAAATAGTAGTATACAGATAAATATTGGATTTTGAGTTGACTAATCCAAAAATTCGTTGTAGATACCCAGCTATAATGAATAAAAACAAAAAGTACACAATATATCAGTATTTCTATTTTAATTTATATAGTTTAAAATTCATATTGTTTATTTAATTAAATATTTTTGAATTTGCCTCAGCCGCCACAAATGTAGTTGTCTAGATGCTGATATATCATTTTAAGGGTTACACTTGATTAAATTATATAACAGGATTTTTGATATCATAATTTAGTAATTTAAATAATATTATAATGAGCAAAATGAAAGGCCGTATCATGCTCAACATCTAGATAATCTAATTATAATTTTGAGAAATGAAATGTCGGAGATTAACATAATCAAAGCATATTTATATCTGGTTGTAGCGCAGTAATTTATTGCTTTAAATAATGTTTTTTTTTATTCTTAGGATATATTGTCAAAATAAAAGCATTCTTTGTTAATTTTTAGGTCGCATACTTTTTTATGAGTTCTAATAATAAGCGTGTATTTTATTTAACGCATACGATCTATGTATAAATGAAATGGGTAGTTACATGGTTACGTATTTAAATGGAATTGATTAAAGGAGTTATATGATATTGTAATAATGTGTTATATTCAATTCTGTCCATCTTATTTAAAAATAAATATTTTATGTTAAAGTAGAATTCGAACAATTTAGTTTATTATTTAATTGACAGAATTATTCAATTTAGATATAGATTTAATACATAATCTTATACATTTACACAATTATAGTATAACATAATTTAAGCTATATTTTATAGCCTTCTTTTAATGTCAACTGATACATTGAAAAACGGTTTTAGGTATTCAATACTGCGGTCAGTAAATGTAATGTAATTAGGATAGAGACAATAATTACAAATTAATAGATATTATAAGAACGAATAGTAAAAAATATATAATTTGTATATTAGACTTCAAATAATTGTGCGAGTATAGTTAACGAATCTATTTTTTTCTAATTGGAATGAAATTTAAATTAATCAATTATTTTTTCCTGCTTCCCGTTTTTATTTTTTAATAATTAAAAATAAAAACAAAATTATTTTTGTAAAAAAATATAATACAATATAATTATCTCATTTTCTTTTATTATATAATAAGCAGGAAGCGGCAAATAGTAAATATATTTATGTGTATTTTATTTGTAAACAAAATTATTTTTGTAAAAATATATAATACAATATAATTTTCTCATTTTCTTTTATTATATACTAAGCAGGAAGGGGCAAAATAGTAAATATATTTATGTGTATATTTAATTTGTTATAAATCAAAAAATTATATACCTATATGTTAAATGCATCAGATCAAATGATAACAACACAAAGTAGATGGTACAGAAAATTTTATAATAAAATTTATATTAAATTCCTATATACTGAAATTTCAAAAGGGCGTCCTTCTGTAGAATTTAGAAACAGTTTGTTACTGCTATATTAATTAGGCCCATTTATTTTATATTTATAGTTTTTCTAAGAACAGTCGAATTCAAAACACCGATTTCCGTTCAATTAATTTTCAATCATTTATCGTCTGAAGACATAGTTTAATATAATTTCACTTTTTGAAAGTTACATTGTTCATGATTGTTCATTGTTCATTGTTCATTGTACATTGTACATTGTTCACTATTAAGGTATAACATTTTTTCGAAATATATAAAACGATATATATTTTAAAAAATAGTAGGTAGATAAAGAATATTTAAAATGTTTCAAACGAAAAATAAACAATATTTAATCAATTTAAAAAAATGTCTTTTTTTTCAAATTTACAAATGCTATAAGTTACAAAATATTTCAATGGTTATAGTATTGACTTTGTATATCATGATAGCCAAAGAATGGATTTGATGTAATTAACTCATTCTGTATTCATTGCCTTAACTGCTCAGGATTTAAATATATAACATAAGGTGTATAACATATTTAGCTCAGCGTCAATAGAACAAAATTTTACTTATTCATTAAAACGAAATTATATTTTTATATCATTTAATCACAAATATAAATATTAGCAGAACATATAAGGTCAGCAATTCTCAAAAATTTGTAGGACACTTTTATAGCTTTATTTCATATTCCGTTGTCATTAAATATGTTAAACTATTTCTCTAATTTCTCTTCTAATGCTATTGCATAATTATAATTTACTGATTTATTAAATATATATATATATAAGCGGTTCAAATGTTCAGATCTCAAAGATAAGAATAATGGACTGGTTGGTTTACATAATGTGCTTTCTTGTTCAATTCTCTTTTATACCATATCGTATGTTGAACCTCAATTGGTCAACACAATTGTGCTATCAGTCTTAGTATACGTTTGTAATTTGAGAAGCAATTACAAATTTAGATTCTGTTCGTAGATTTATGTTCAGAATCGTTAATGGTATTTTAATTGTATTAAATATTCTCCGTTTATATATGTAATAATTTTATTATATATGTAACTGAAGCATATTAGAATTAAAATTTTACTTTTTTTGTATTTTAACTATTACAGTCAAATATAATTTAATAAAAATATTATTTCCAAATAATTTACCTTGAATATATCTTGATTTTAATAACTGTACAAAATAATTAAATATATTCCAGTTGTTATTTTTATCCAATTGTAATTTCATCATTTGCTCTTTGTTATAGCTTTTTGTCCTGCAGCTACAATTAGGAAATAATACGAATTCAAACAAATATAAAAAAACTTTGATTAAATATAATTTAACGCGAAAATTGTTGTATTGTTAAAATCCCTATCGCTCGGTAATATTGATCATATATCAATGCTCGTAAACACTGTACATACGTTTATATTGGAATTATAATCAAATTATTGCCAAAACGACGTAGTATAATATAATTTATATCAAAACCTAGAAAACTATACATTAGTTAAAAAGAAACGATAACAATAAAACATATTGGCGTTAAAGCGGAAGGTTCTAATTCCAAATTATAACTTTAATAATTACTAAAATGGATATTCGAAGTCATTTTCTGTTTTAATGACAGCATAAATTTAATTAATGTGAGAGTATAATTTTGATGGTTTGGTAAAATATAATTAGAGTAAAATATAATTAATTGTAATTATACACTAAGAAGAAATGAAGAATATATATTTTATCATATGATAATGCTAAAAATTCCGTATTTTTTTCATTAAAATTTGCAAAAATATCATATTGTAGTAGTATGTTAGGAAGATTTCCAGGCCAACAAAAGGAATTTTGTTAAAAACCGCCCCCCGCAACTTTACTAGTTATATTTTGAAACAATTACAAATTTGATGCTGCACTTTACCATAGTAAATCTTCGACTAATCAGATTGAAGTAACTCTTTGACGGTCGTCTCTCAGTCGGTCTATTCTCCATCTACTACAATGACTTCATTTACTTCTGATTGTATTATTGAGGCGAAGTTGTAGCCAATATCCTCGCTCATAGAGGTGGGTCCTCACAGCTGCGTTCAGTCTCAGGAGAGATCTCTCCACTTCATCGACATCAAATCCTCTACCGGCTCAACTCTCCTATTCATGAGACCTATTTTCACTAATCCGAAGGGTCCTGTCATCGATCAAGTTCTCGGCTATACTCAGACTCTGGAAATGTGTGGTCAAGAAACGCGGGATCATCTTGCCTCTAATATTGGATGGGTGGAGACACAGGCGTTATTGAAACTCTCTGGATTTTTCTCCAACCTGAAGAAAGCTCCGTGGCTACCAAATTCTCTGAGACATTTAATTGGCAACGCTGGGACGCATAATTGATACTGGTTTCGATTAGGTTGGTAATTTTATGCTGATCAAGAATATGGGTGCGGGGAACTATAATTTTCTACTACGTCTCAACGGAATATATTGGACATCACGGAAATACTGGCGAAGTAGTGAGTTTGAACTTCAAAATTTTACAAGTTCGTTGTCAAGCAATCGAGGGTTCCAACCTACGTCATCTTTATAATGGGGTATAATGTGTTGGACAATAACACTCAACCTTTTGCAAATGTCTCTCAACTTCCGTGGGACTTTACAAGTTTGTCGGGTCTTCTCCCTTTTCCTCTGGTGTCTGCAGACTTCATTACCCCTCTCAAGACGTCAGAATCTCCTACCCCTTTCCAGTTGAATAAAAATATATATTTAAACACTATATTCTGTTTCAAAACAAACAATCAAAGTGGGATGTAAACAGAAATAACAATAATAATAATAAAATACAGGCTAGACAACATAGGATGAAAACAATGGATGAACAAATAATAAAGGGCCAATACGAAGAAAAACAGATAACAAAAAAAACAATGTTTGTTTATAGCTAGCTATACAAAAAGGGATCTAAGAGGAAAGAAAAATACTAATGCAAAACAGTAGACTAGAAAAAATGAGTTTTTAGTAATTTCTAAAATTTTGGAAAATTATTTTCGCTTCTGCAAGAGGGTGATAGATTGGTACATGACGTAGAAGGCATTTTACTAGCCGAACGCAACAGTTTTGGATACGCTGAAAGCGCTTTATTCTCGATGCAGAACAGGAGTAAAGCAACTGTTACAATAATCGAGGCGCGATGCATTGAATACGTTAACATACAAGTAGCTGTTTTTTCGTTGAGATATTTTCTGATACGATAGAAAGATTTGATAAATATAAAGGCAGACTTAGATATTGAGAGAATATGAGAATCGAATTTAAGATATTTATCAAAAGTTACACCAAGGCATTTGCCAGTGGGAAAAAATTTAATGGAGGAACCTTAAGATGTTAATGTGTTGTTGTGAAAAGGATTTTAATTTGACCTTTAAATCAATAACAATAACTTCGGTCTTGTTACAGTTTAATTAAAGTCTATTACAGGACTGGTGAACCAGTCGAACAGGTGATGAATACATGTCTGTAAGCTCTTATTAATAAGGGCATCGTAACAGTTTTGAGAATTGAAGAATAAATAAATTGAGGTATCGTCAGCGTATATTTTAGGCTGTAGACCATTTGAAATTATGATATCAGATATTAGAGTAACATAACAAGAATATAGTGAAGGACCAAGGATTGAACCCTGGGGGACACCATAACACAATAAGAATTCTGAGTTGAGGTCGTTTGGTTTATTCGAACGGGTTGGCTACTGTTGGATAGATAGTCATTAAACCAATTTAACAGTGACACAAAATCCAAAACGATTTTTCAACCTGTCAAGAAGGATTTTGTGATCGACAGTATCAAACGCAGCTGACAAATCCAAGAATAAGATACAAGTAATAATGCCATCGTGGATTGCTGTGCTGAGGTCAGAATGGAGTTTAGTGAGAGCAGTTTCAGTAGAAAAACTATGCCGATAGGCTGACTGAAATGGAGTTTGCGAATGGCAATGATTGAACCATGGAGCTCTTGGACGCTCACGAACATTTAAAGATAAAATAGCAGCATTTTTATCGAGTAATTGAGAAACGGAAGTATTATATGTATTAACAAGGTCAGTAATTGAATAATTGTCAGAGGAAAAATTATTTTTTGTAAAAGGAGAATTAATTAGGTCTTCGTTATAACATTTCGAAATCGAATGATTTCCACTTTCTAACATGGATTCTTTTAAACATAGGAGTGGGCTTTGCTATAGAGAGTTGGCACAATATAAGATAATGGGCAGTGGAATGCATGTGGAAAGATGAGAGCCAATAAAACATCACTAGAATTGCGTTAATTAGTAATAATGAGAAAAATAAACTTACTGGTAAGATGGTCGTGCTTACGTACATTCCTTTTCTTTTTGAACTTATCGATAGGGTTGAAGCGGTCTGAACAGATGTAGCAGAGCTTTGTCATCTGGTCAGTAGTCTCCTCTCCTATCGACATTCGCACAGGTTGACGACCGTTGATCTGGTTCCACTCGTATACTTCCTTGGCCAGAGCAGTGAGCGCAATCATTGGTGTATATACGCAGTTGTCTTCAGAAAATATCTAATAAGAGCTGTTGATGGGTGCTGCTAGTATACTCTGTGTTTCTGCAGATAATTAATCCTTCTTAAAAGGTTGGAGACCACACTCATAATGTTTGTATCCACGTCGAGTCTGAATCTCATTGTTCAATGAATTGAGAAGTCAATTAAGCCTTCCTTCTTCGGAGTGACAGTCAAGATGTTGACAAGGCGAGGTTCTTGATTATCGACATGTGGTCGTGGATAACCACAGACACCCTGCATACGTAAAGGATGGTCCTAATTCTCCTCGATACACTCCAATTATAGGTTGATGTAGATGGCTGGGTTCAACTTTTCAAACCGTGGAATATCAGAAGACGTGATCGAGAAAGTCAGGCCGGTAAACTTTAGCTCGTCAAGCCACTGAGTATAGGATACTGCTCGATAACAATAATCATTGATATCATTATAGTGTAAGACGGAGACAACTGTATACATGAAACAGTTGTTGGAGACTCCATTGTCCACATTGATGACTGCCTTCTTTGTCTTGAGCCTTGGTGGGAGTTCTACTTCTCCTCGACCGCGACGATGAGGTTATGCTGTGATAGCGGGTAATTCTCATGTCGAACTACTCGACCGTCTCGATGATCCAGTTGGAACCATTCTGAATGATTTCTTCGACACGTCTCATGAGTCCGTCGATTACATCGTCAAAGAACGTGTCACACATTACAACCATGGCTGGAAGTAAAAAAAATTGCTCCTCAGAACGAAAAATATCTCCGGTGTTGGGATGGATATGGAGAATCCTTAGGGCAAGAACGGGCTGGACCTTGCTGAGTCATCACCGTGCTGTTGATGTCCTCTCGGATGAATGATAGGAACTCGTGAGGCTGGATGGGAGTGTGAACTGGTTCGAACAGTATATATCATACGACACCCTCCATAGCTGAGCGGTTCTGATAGCGGACCACCACCTCATTTTGATATTCCTCCATAGGTGGGTTAGAATTGGGGAAGCAGTAAGTCGGCGGCAGTGTAATACAAAAATAGGAGAAAAATTGATAGCTGTTAATAGTTTGAGAGTACGATCTCTATTTCAGGCGATGATTTCGTATTAAATCTTTTCATGTGTATATTATATTTTAAATGTAGAAGAACAATATACTTGACTTTTCAATCAAATTATATTATTTTAAAATTAAATTAGGAGATAATTTTTTATTATTAACGCATGTATTCAATTGTAAATTGAAACGATTAAGGAAATTTTCGAAATACATTTTAGGTTATATAATTTCATCTTTCGATGTCAATGTCATAATATATATGTTTATAGACGCAATTAGTAATCAATACGCTTTATCAATGAGCAGTGAGAATCATGAATTAACTCTTATAGTATAAGAGAAAGATTTGTATTTTATTTATTTTTTAATTTCTTGATGTGCACAATTATTTCTTGCTACACTAATTACAGGGAGTAAATTTAATGAATACGTATACTTAACATTGTCATTTTATTGGATTGTATTAACTGATTACAGCTAGTTGATTCGTCTAGCGTTACAGCATTATAAATTAATACTATGCCTTTTTGTTCTATTTGTTCATTTTGTTCAAAATGTATTGTTTGAGTACTGTATGTTATATTTTATAAGTTTACATCACAATTATTTTATGATTAACGAATCGCAAATAACTTTAATTTGTATTTAAAGAAAGCTTTATTCCAGGTTTTTTATTTTATGTGTATATAAAATATACTTTGTTACACAATTTATTTTTAAATTGAGAACAGTACGGAAGCAAAAGATTTTTTGCGATAATTCGGTAGAAATATAATAGTGGTAATGTAAGCTTATATAATAACATACAGTACTCATACAATACGTTTTGAACAAAATGAACAAATGCAGAGTATTAAGTTTTAATACTGTAACGTTAAACGAATCAGCTAGCTGTAACCAGTTAATCAAATCCAATAAAACGGCAATTTCACGTAATCAAGTATGTTAAGAATGTATTCATTAAATTTACTCCCTGTATAATGTAATCATAAAATTTGCATCAATCATCTCCTATAACGTGTTTAGGCGCACTATTGAAAAAATTGTACACAGTTTTAGCAGGTATTGCTACTTTACTTTATAATCATAAGACACAATACTTTTGTATTACAATTTGAATATCAGAACCATCTTCTGAAAGTCATATCAAAAAAATTGGACTTCTATTTAATTAATTAAATATTAAAGCCTTAAAACGTCACGTAGAAATAAATTTTAAAAAGTTGAAATTAATAAAATATTCATGAGTTTATAAATAAACGACTTGTCTACTATATTACAAATAAATGACAATGGTAATCATAATTTAAATTATACAAAGAATATCAAACAATTCTGCGTGACACGACTTCTTGAGTGGTAATGATAAAAAGTAAAATCTCAAGTTCAATTGAAAGGATATAAATTCAAAAGAGGAAATAAACATTCAGCTTTTAACAATCTTTTTTTTGGTATAGGCATATGAATGCCTATTAATAATTTTGAAAGTCTGACAAACAAATGTTAAAAAAATTAAAATTTTGTAATATAATCGTTCAGAATTTGCATGTCAATTAAATTATTCTAATTTCTTTAACACGCATTGTATATTATTTTTTCTAGAAAATTTATATTACAATCCTTGAATTAATGGGAACGATATTTTTAAGTTTAATTATTCTTCAATATAAAAAAATTATTTATATTTCTTGCTGAAATTTCCTAATTATCGCATATACATTCTTGTTATATTTTTTAATTAAGTCTCCATATTAAATATTTTGTGTTGATATAATAAAAACTTTATTATAAACTTACTTTTTATTTGATATAGGAATTTAGAAATATTATGAATAAAATAAAATTAATGAAATCATTATTTTATATATAAATTTAAAAGCTTAGATAATTATTGTTTAGATTAAGGACCCCGGCCTTATGTTTTCAATATTGTTTAGTTCAAAGAAATTTAAGTAGTTTTAAGGTGCCCGGCCCACTGAATGGAATCCTAAATGAATATTAAAATGTTAGTTGTCAACATTTAATGCTGACTTATATATTGGATATCTTCGTCACTCATTAATGATTATTTTAAAATTGCATTAAATTTAACTTCATAAAAATGTTATATTAAATATTGACATTTGACACGTGTGACAATACTTAAATCTCTCTGGTTTATATTATTAGTAATTAAGTATTATAAGTAATTTTCGGCAATTTTAACCAGTTTGAAGTACGTATATATAGTGGGGACAAAACTCCATTATTTTTGTAATAGGTGTATTTAGCCATTATTAAATTTCATTTTGTAGTTGTATAATTCGCGTTAATCTTAATTACAAAAAGTTCGCTTACTATTGTTGATAATTAATAAATAATTGATGTATAAATTGCTCATTAATCAAATATGCGGCTAGACGTATGAATAACATATTTTATTCCTTTTATCAATATTCCATAGCACGTTCTGTCTCATAATTTTAGTACATACATTGTGTTTTGTAAATCGATTATTATTCAATTGCCGGGAAGTTATGTTGAAGTCGTTGAATGTTTACAATATTGTAGGTATATATCCCAAATGAATAATTCCTTTTTATTATTATCTTAAAATGTATTTTTATTAAATATTGGTAAATTATTTTAAGAAAGAAAGTTTTTTTGAAGTTATAAACTATGTTAAATTAATTAAAAAGTCTTTATTTTTGTTCCATTTGTTCATTAGTTTTAGAATTGAAATATTACTAATAACATTTAAATTTGGAATATGTTTTAACCAATTAACAATAATTTATAATATTTTCTATTAAAATATTTTTTTAAAAATTAACATTTGAACTTAGTAATGAAGTAATAAGTATAAAAAAGTCATGTACAAAGCAAAACTATATTTAAAATTTGTCAAACAAAATGTATCTGTAATTCCTATTAAAACTATTTATTTTAAAAATAGGTGGTATGTTTGTATTTCAACTAAAACATTTAAAATAATGATACTTGCTATTTTTCGTAATTAACGCTCTGACAAAACACAGAAAAATGTACTTTATCTAAAGTGGTCATCAGTTCAAATCAAAAACGACCTTTGTAACCTTTTTGTTGCGTAGAATATTAATCCCATCTGCGTAGGCACTGAGGGAATAAATCTTGATATTGAGCTCATCAAAATTAAGATGTCCAGCACTAAATAGATCGTCAGTGAGGATTAGACCATCGGGAGAGGTGAAGGGGTTGTTCAAGCAGCCAAATATTCTTAGTTCCTTCATCACGATGTCCATTGGGAAAACTGTTGACCCAGTTGTCACATGAGAGCTACCGAAGATGCAAATTGAGGCCTTGGGTTTCGCGATTCTCGTTGCAATGGACAGAGCAGTCTCGCACCCACTACAATCAATAATTGTATCATATTCTGGCTCCTCCAAACTGTTTAGGTAATCCGGGTCAACCAGTCTGAAGTTGAAATTCATCTCCTCGACCGCATTGCGTCGCTCTTCATCCATTTCACAAATGGTGATCCTTCGAATTCCCTTGTGGTGCAGGGTTACAGCCCATAAGAGACCTTTAACACCTGCCCCGAAAATAAGAACCCTTTTTCCGGCTTTGACTGGCTCGGTACCCAAGCATTCGAGTCCGTGGGCGATACATGAGAGGGGCTCACACATACAAGCCTCCAATGTAGGCAAATCATCCGGGAGACGATAGACGGTGTCAGCATCCACGCAGACGTATTCAGCCAAACCGCCGTCCTTCCCCGCACCAATTGCATTTCCCAGGCCGTTCTTATCATGTTTGACCGTGGTACAGAAGTTGACCTGTCCACTTAGACAAAATGTGCATACTTTGCAATAAGGGTAGGAGTTGACGAATACTCTTGAATTGACTGGGAGCCTTTTCTGAATAGCTTCAGACCCAACGGATTCAATGGTGCCGGATATTTCATGACCGATTACAACCATTTTGTGATCATGTTGGCAGGTTTCCTTCAAATTTTTTACATCTGTCCCGCTAATACCGCAATATGCTACGCGTATCAAGACTTCGTTAGGCCCAGCTTTTGGCTTGGGATAATCTTCTTTGTATTGAACATCCCCACTAGATGTATTCCAAACGAGAGCCTTCATTTTAGCAACGCTGTTTTTGAAAACTGAAAATTTATTACTTCTAACTTATAATGATCTTTGAATTATTTCACTATATTGCTATGTTGCCTTTTATATACCGTTCTCTACTAGCATATCGTACGAAAGGGTTTTGCTAACTGTCACCGCTGTACTCTTGAAAATGTATTGATTGGCATATAAGTGATTGGGTGAGTGTTGAGGTTGCTAGCTAACTAACTATACACGATAATGTCTATAGGTCACATAGCAAGGGTATAATGTATGCAACTGTTGTTTTATTATAACTAATGCACATTAATTATCTTCAACTAAATGCACTAGATGTATATATGAGTGGAATTTTAGTATACATATAAGAAGTTTAAAATTTGTTTTGAATAATGAATATTTTCATGTTTAGCTTTTCTCATATTTCAAGGATTTATCCACAATAAAGAAAGTTTTCATTAAAGTTTATTGACATTTATTTTTATATAGTATCTTTATATCATATTTCTAGTGAAACATCTTTTGAAAATATGTCTTCACAATAAATGTACAAAATTATTCCATACATAAAATTACATAAAAATTATTTTTATTAAAATTAACAAATGTATAAAATCAAACAACAAAACAATACATTAGAAAATTAATCACAAACTAGAAAGGTACGAGAATATAGCTTTTGAAAAAACTTTATTTCATATAATATCTTAAACATCTTTAAAATAGACAAAAAGTATTAAATGTCAAGTATTAAAAATATTTAACAATGAACATTCTCTTTTTTAATTCTAGAATATCAATTAATTTTGTAAAACATAATATTAAATTATATAAAAGTGAAATACACTGGAAACATAAGAATAACGAAAACAGAATTATTCATGCGATACAACAAATATAAAATATGCATTGGACCATACAAGGTAATGGGGTTATATTACAAAACAATTAGTCAATTTTACAATTACAAAAATCACAAAAAAAATATTCTTGTCAAACGATAAATCTCAATCACGTATTTGTGGAGACGAGGGTTCCTTGGTTGTCGTGGAAATCGGCAGAGTGTCCGGAAATACAAAGTGTTGCTGGCGTCCGGTACCCAATGGTGTTGAAGAGCGATCTGGCAGAAGCGGACTGGCAGCTGAATCGGACATTATTAGGTCATTGGGACTGCGTACGATATTTACAGATTCACTTCGACCTGACACATTTGGTACAGTTCGATAACAGGCCTCGTCGGGTGAAGTTGATGCTGGCTGGCTGCAGGATCGAGAACGATGAGCCTCTAATTGTTGAGTATAGTCCTTGAACGACATTGTCAATAAGTCGAAATCGTCGACAATCTCGTCGCAAAAGTCTGACACTCCACCCGGAAGGGGGTAGCCCTGGCCGAAGAGTACAGGGTTGGCATGAAGAACAGGAGACAAGGGAGGGGAGAAGGGAGCCGGAAAAGACAATATAGAAGACAAGTCCTCTAGCGGTGGAAGTGGCGGAGGAAGAGTTGAGAATCCTACCGGTCCTGATAGAAGGATGTTAGGATCCTGACAGGAGCCACGTCCCATTGCTGAACCGGAAGTTGTCGTTACACTAGCACCTGAGGTCAGAGTTGTCGAGCACGTTAGCTGACTGCTTATGGCACAACTGCCAACGTTGGAGAAACGTGCGCCACCAGAAAAGGATGACAAAATCGTCGTTTGGGTGGATAGATCGGAGCCGACTTGATTTACACGAGATCGTAGCTCAATGTTAGCCGAATTCTTTCGACTAGACATTTCCGATTCACTTGGAGTTGCCATTTCATTGGAAGCTTTATCTTGAGTGCTGTTAACCTCAAGTTGACGCTGTTGAAGACGTTGTATTTTATTGATCAACTTGCTATGCTTGTTGGTCTGAGGACTTCCTGTGTCTTTGTTCTGGAGCTTTCGTTTGAGCTTTTCTTGAAACTTTTCCTGACTGTCACGCAAAGATTCAATCCAGGTGAACTAAATAAAGGATTAATTTCAAAATGAATGGTATTGAATAGATAATAGTTAATTCAACATATATTATTATTTTTTTTCAATTAAAAAGTACTAAGTCATATTTTTATTATTTTAATTAGTATAATAATTTTAATTAATTTATTAAAAACATTTTAGTAATAATTCTATTGATCTTTAAATTAAAAAATAAACAGATTCTATAAAATTGTAATAACTAAATATTTCATTGCTAATATAGGAAATTTAATTACATGCATGGTAACAAAATATACTTATTTCTTCATTTACAGTAATATTAAACTATTTAAAATTTAAATAAAATCCTATTCGATGAAAGTGTAACCATTAAAAATTTTAAATTTTACGTTCATAATTTTAACAAAATTTACATAATTTAAACAAACTTTTGGGAATTTCTCGTTATCTAACTTTCTCCAACCTCTAAAAAATAACTTAGAGATAACCATAACTTGCATATAAACGATTGATACGTGTATAGAGACAATTTTTTTTATTATATAAAAAATAAAATGGTTCTGTTGACTTTTTACTGTAATGTTCTCATAAAGTTTCCTCTTTATATTGTTTTAGTTACAGTAACAATAATATTTTATGATCCATAATAAAACCGTACGTTTGTGTTATTTGATTTTTTGTATGATTTTAGTTTAAATATAGTCTCTATCAGTGATTAATTTATCATATACTTTTTATGGGTACGGGAGAACAACAAGAGAAAAACCGAAATAATCACCTTATGTTTTGTAAATTTAAGCCATATTGTGAAATTTTCTAATTAACGGATAATTACTGTATTGTTGAAACTTTTACATTTTCAATGATAGCTTATTTTTTCTGTTTTATTATTTAATTTTGAAAAAACTTACTTTGTTATTGTCCGAAATAGTTTGCAGAGTAAATACTCCAAGAATCTGTTGAAATCTGCTTAGGTGGACCAGCACAAAGGCGTGTTTAAGACCATTTGCTGAAATATTTCATATAAGATAAGAATAATATTAGTCATTTCATATCCTTGAAATTACAAATTGACACAATTAAATTGTATTTAATTCAAATATCCAAATATTTTTAATTAAAACAAAACAGTGGAAGCAAAAAATAACTAAATATTGTTATCAAAGTTTCTATATATAGAGTGTAGGCTAAGTCAAATCGTTTTAATTATATTTGTAAGTTAAAAGTTAGAAAAGTTAGAACTTTCAAACAAAGATAGAAACATATGCATGATGAAGAATTTGAAACGGAGTTGTGTTCAATAGAATCAATTTATTACTGATTTGATTAGCAGAAGTTCTTTTTGTTCTGTTCCATAATGTTACTTGTATTGTTTTTGTTATGTAATACAGTATAGAGCAGACAGCATGCTTAGGTGTTAATTTGGAAATCATATGGGTTAAATTTCATGCATTGAATGTATTTTATATTTAATAAATAAAAATGTCAAATATCTGATACCTGATGCCAAAACAGAAGTTTATATTTTATACCGAAGCATTTATTTGTAATAATATATGTAAGTGGTTTATAATAAATATTAAGTTCTATTAATGTTTGTATTTTAAAATAATTAATGCAAACAGGTACATCAAAAAAAATTAAATAATATTAAAACAATCAAACTTAAGCATGTAGGCACTATTTGTAATAACTCTTATAATTTTTATTTTACAAAAGAGCGTTTTCAACAGTTTTTTTTATATAATAATTCATACACTTAATAAACCGTTTATTTAATAGATAATCACCTATTTAAAAAATCTGTCGAATTATAGATACAATATAACCCGAGAATATATATATATATATATTTAATATTGCTTCCAAAGATGGCATAACATTGGATTTTATAAGGATTACTATAAAATTCATTTATTTTATGAATAATCGATAGAAGAAAATATGTCTTTATATAAATTATAATAATACCAATTTGAAAATATCTTTTTACTATTTAGAATTATTTTTCAACATTATATTTGAGTCTTTTCATATATTGGGAGGTTAAAACTACATTTTCATCATGTACTTTAACTTGCATCACACTATCCAAATATAAAAGTTATAAACACAATTGACAGTTAATTAAAAGAGTAACTAACATAAATATCACGATTTTCTATATTAGTTTAACAATCATTTGAGAATATACTGTTAATACAACTATACATAGAATGGGTGCATTAACTAAAGAATTTGTTACAAAGAAATAAACAGTATTAGTAAAGTATGAGTAAGACACAGTTATGAAGTAAAAATAGTTGTATACAATTAATTAATCGACACATTCTATTATAGATAATACAAAGAGTTAAGGATTGACAACTGAAAATATAATTTTACTGACATATCATAAACTCAATGAAAATAAAGATGGGAATTTATAAAGTACGTTGAATAGGAAATACCGCCAAAATGCTGACTTAAATATTGATGAATATAATTTCTGTCTGAAAATATAACTGATTAGAGAGCTTCTTCCGTCTTCGAAAAAGGGGAAAAAACTCGATCATTTGTGACAAAAGGAAACAGGTGTTCCATTAATGTGTATGCTGGATATAAGATTATTTTTGTTTACACAATATTAATGATAAAAGGCACAGAATTTATTTTTTGAAGCATTACAATCTTTACTAAAACCTATTTTTTAAATTCAAAATGGTTATTTACTAGTCATCAGTATTAACTTAATTTTAAATAAATATTTTAAAATCATCTTCGGATAATTTTCTAATAATTACTTTTTGTTTTATAACACTTCTTTCTTTAACAATGTGTTGTATAATTCAATAATCTCGCAATATATACAAAAATAAAAACCAAATGTAAACAAATATAAGAAAAATACAATAAACTTATATTTATTAAATACTCATGAACAAAATGTATATTTATTTTATTTTTAATGTATTTACCTATATATTTTTAATATGAGTTATAAATATTATTAAAATCAAAAATGATATGAATTTTATAATTTAAAATAAAAATTTTTATCCGTAAAAATACAATTACAAAATAATGCATATTAAATATTTTTGTATCTTTTGCATCTAAAATTAAAAAATATATATATAATACAATCGACAATTAAGGAAAAATTTTTGTATTCTCGCCTTATAACATATATAAGTAGCATGCATTTTGAAAAAGTAAAATGATGAAATTATTTCCTTGAAGAAACTTCTAAATAAGTTGATAAAAATATAAAATTAAGACAGTGTTACTATGGAAACTAATCGTTTCAATTTGTGGCTGTGTTCATTTTTCCCGGCCATTCCTTCTATAACTTCACACCTTCTTATATCTGGAGGTACCTATTTATATACTTCTAGAAAGCTTCCAAAAATGTAAAATGTAAATCCAGATTTACTAAAAATAAAATTTAAGCTGCTGAATTCTAAGCTTTTTAAAAACAATAATATAATAAACTTTATGAAAAGAATTTTATATAGGTATATAAAAATCTAACTATAATTAAATGTAAATTTTGTTTATTCTAAATATTTCAATAAAATGTTTTCAATATTTCGTAAAACGGAAATTCATTACAGAATTTTTGAAAAATATAATTTATTAGATTTTAAATTTAATATAGTCATTATTACTAAATGTTTTGAATTGAAAATTATAGCTTCAACTTATCTCAAAAATCAAAATTCAATAAAATGTCATTACATCTAATTGAAGTAAAATTATTCACAATTTTTTATATGAAATTAAAAATAACGGCAATATGTGAATTTTCAATTATTAGTTTATAGGAATTCTGATTTTGATATTTGTTTATCAATATATAAAAAAGGAAAAATTGTTTTTTAATTAAAATGTCTTTATTTATTTCCGATAAACTTGTTTGTTGATCTGATATTCACATAAATATTAAAATATTAACATTTTTTCGAAAAAAAGTGTGTTTCCTTTACATGTTTAAAACATTTTGGAATTACAAATTTTTCAAAATTGTTCTGCAGTTATATATCTTCGACAAATTCTATTCTTTGACGAAAACACAATTTTCACTGAATTCATATGACATTATTTAATCTTAAATTGAAAAAACACAAAATTTGATTAAAACTTCATAAAAATATTCCGTAGTATATTCAATATTATATTTTCTTACTGATTAAGTATTCGTAAAAATTTAATGAAAGTTTTCACAGATTTTAAATGTATTGCATTTATTAATAACTAATAATGGCAAGATGAGTTGTAATGAAGTCCCCAGCTAAACCAAGCTCACTTCGTAAGGTCTTAGCACTGATTTCTTCCATTTCATCAATAAGTACCAACAACCGATGAGCACAGCTGTCAAACATAACAATATCATGACAGTTACAATTTACGATAGATTGAGAGGTGTGTATCATTCCATTTAAAATAATTTCACTCTAGCGTTATAAGCCAAAATGCGTATTTAGAGCGACTCAACAAGTATGGCGTCAGCTAAATGGCTGCGATCATGATTTAGTACTTTGATATTGTTCATTTGTTATATTTAAAAATTAGAATTTTCACTGGAAGTCTATTTTTTAGTGTTACTTATTAGTTATTTATTTGTGTTACATTAACATTAACATTAATTAAAATATTAAAATAAATACTTTATTCGTTACTTTTTTATAGATTATGTTTTTTTTCTTTCAATGATCAAGGGTTTTCTTTCAAAATGTGTAATCTATTAATGATTTATTAGTAGCATGTAGAACAAGGTTTAATATCTAAACATTATAACAATCCATATAATCAACATGAACTACGATAATAAAGTATAATACATTTAACACAACAACTTTATGGATATAATACAGCACACATCTCACCGTTGCCTTCTACAAAGCCGATATCGTGAATACTGAACCGGTCGAGGGCGATCGGCTGTCGATAGACAATGAAGACCGCGCCATCGGTTGGAGACCGGGGCTGATAAGTGGGCACGTCCGGGATTGATTTCTGACCGCAAAAACAATCACATTCAGTGAAAGAAGCTGCTTCAGGAACAAGACCACCTACTTTCTTGGGGGGTTTCTTGATCCGAGTCAGCAGAAAGAAGTCGTCGAACAGGAAACCATAAATTTCAATTATTTTACTTCCGTCTAGAAAAGAGGGGCCCGATTGTACATATTTAAGGTCAAAGTGGATTGCATGGATGGATGGGAGGGGAGAAGGGAGAGTGGAGAAGAGACATAGTCAGAAACATCCCATTAAATCCATAAACAAGAAATGAAATTAAACGAGCAGATAACTACATTTCATGCGAAAGACACATAACATTTCATTAAATGTAATATAACCAGACAATTATTTGCAATAAGCAAGAAACAGTTCCACTGTCGCTGAAAAATGATACAATTTTCATATTGTATTATAGATATTATATTTAAGAACTGTCTAATAAAATTGACACATTAATGCAGTTATTGAAATGTGAGACACGCTTTCATTATACATGATTAAGAAAAGTAGTGAAATGTAATGTATCAAATGACATAAATTTCATTATCTCTATAAGATATCGAAATTATTTTTTAATTTTACTGAGATCATTAATTTCTATAAAGCCTTGTTGTTTTATTAAGCAATCTTGTTTTAGTAAAACCTATATAGAATATAGAATATAGAATATAGAATTAAATCGAAGCAAGATGCAAATAAAGTAAGCAAAGCCAAAAAATAATCTTATTTATGTTATAACCGTGAAGTATTTGTTATAATATATCTTCGTCGACAACAGAAATACTAAAACCAGTGTGGCTGATTTCTATAACAGAGTTAGTTTGCCTATGAATAGAGTCAAATAATTTGGTAATAGGGAATTTTACCCTTCGTTGCAATTATAAACCGTGCTAAACCGGAAATTAGGCTAATGTGAACATTTAGCTGTAGAATAGTTTAGATGAGAAGTAAGATGAAGGGATGGAGAGAACAGTGTCGAACGTCTTACTTTGGCATTCAACATCAACTTTACAAACCCATCGTTATTACAATTTAAAATTTACAGAGTCGATCTTTTACATAACAATCTATAATATCTGATAAAAAGGAATAATAGCTAGTTTTTTGTCTCGAGCTTCACCAAAGCGCGCTCCGACTATTTCTCTCTAGTTGGTTATAAAAGTTCGTTTCAAACATATTTCTCGAAGATTTTTTTCTTCAAATAGGACAAAAAAGAATAACAACGTATCCATTTAAGCCATTTCATTTTGGTGTTATTATTTCCACGAAAAAAGAAAGTTGTTTAGACAGACTTTTTATTAGATAAATAAAATGTTTCAAATAATTTGTTTCCAATTAAAGACGGATTTTTTCTCCGTAATGTTTATTCTTTTTGCTATAATAAATCATTTTATTTTAAACAAATAAATATAAATTTTAAAACAGTATAAAAACCAATATTACTTACGATATATTTATTTTAATTATGTTAGTACTATTTTATCATTGTTTGAAAAATATTTTAATTCAATCTCTTGATGAATAAATGGAAATACTATGTATTTAAAATATATATGCATATACTTGTATTTTGGCTACAAAGCTAAAAACGAGACATTTTTGAATTAAAAAAAAGAGAATGTGTATAAATTGCACAAATTCATAGCCTATAGCAAACACATATATGTATGTTTTTGTTTACTGTAAATTTTACGAACTAATAATTATATGAATGTAAAGAATTTTCTATATGGGACTTATTAATTTCCTTTGCAAAATGTGATTAAGAAAAACTTGAACTTTTTGTTGAAAAACTTGTAGAATAGAAATATTTTAATAATAATAATACATATTCTAAACATATATCCAAAATACGTATTTATCGTTGGGTTTAAATTTTTGTAAAATTAGTAGCAAATATATTGCAGAAGGATTCAACTTTTTAACGAATACATAATTCTAAATGTTTAATTATTACGAATTTAAAAAAATTGTGAAAAATTGTTAAAAGAATATTGTAAAAAAAATTATATATGTGATAAAGAACGTATAAAACAATTGTCATGTTAAAAGTATTGAAATATTTTATTTCATTAGAAAAAACTCATTGCTTTGTCATCTAAAACATGATAAAGTTATCGATTTAAACAACACATTAATTCAAAAATAAATTTTAATATAACTATAAATAGATTTCTACTTTTAAAACATTAATGTCTAAAACGGTCTTCTCTGACCGACATAATTAATATTTTCCAAAAGATTATAAGCAAATTGTTTGAACTAAACTAAGGGCGTTTACATTGCAATATTCATTTTATGTTTAATTCCTTTAAATAGTAGCTAACAGTGTTTCAAATTATAATCACCCTCTTCATCTGTCCACAATCAATATAATCCAAACTATATATGTTGTTATGTAAAATTTTGGCGCACATTTGTCTATAAAACTATTACATAGTTAGAATAAAAATTAATTTTATGTTTTTCTTTCAAAAATTAAACTTTGAATTCTTATTTGAATAGGAAATTTTATGTTTCCAATTTTTACTCAACGAAAAGACAATTACCGGAGAGTAACAGGACCCCTTCGTAAAGCAACTGACGCTTTGGATTGGCAATGAGTCGTTCGCAGGGTTGTCTGGAGAGAATATGCTTCAAAAACTCAGGGATGAAAATTCGCGGCTCGATTTCAGTGATCGATGGCCAGATGAGTTGGTGCTGGATCTCCTGAAGTCGTTCAAAGTTCTTGAGCCAACGAAGCTTAGCATCCAAGCTTTCTAGAATGCGATTAATTGTAGCATGAAAATATACCAAAATACGCACCTAAAAGTTATAATATATTTAATACTTTAAATAATGTATATTTCAAATTTTAATTTACTTCAATTCACCAAATTTAAAATTTGTTTAAAAAATTTTTATTTTGTTATTTAAATTATAGTTATTATCGGGTTGTAAATTGATTGCGGAGTGCCGTAAGTTTTGCGGAGCCGATGGTCCAGGTTATAATGATCCTTGTAGAGTACGTAGGGCCACTCCCATTTCCTACTTATAGAATTTTCAGCCTTCTGCAGGGACTCTGTGAGATCCCGTTTTTCGTCAAGATTCTCCGTATACTTGCGAATGTTGAAGAGGAGTAGGGGAATTTTCGTACAGTGCTGCATTGGAGCCACTAGCAGATCGTTGAGTTGTAAACGATGGCAGCGTTCGTCTGTTTCACACCACTAAAAGAATTGTTAAAAAAATAAAGCAGTAATTTGTTTATTTAAAACAAAATAAATCTGAGGATACATAACAAATATTATCATTCCTAATTGAATATGAATAATAATTTATTATTGAGGTATCAATTTGCAACCGCATTGTTACACGGTATACACAGTTACATAACTGTTTAAATTGCATGGGTATCATTACGTAATAAAAGTAAAGTGCTCAAAGACGTACCTAGTTCACAAGATATATTTCGGACCATATACGAAGTTATAAATTATAAATAACATCTTTAATATACTATTGAAAATTGTGCTTATTATTTAAAATATATATTTATAAGTTTGTGTTTTGTTGAGAGGTACTCCCTCCATCAAGGGGTTCGGGGGCGAAGCCCACGATTTATTTAAAATATATATTTATATATTAGTTGAAACATAAAAATCTGCTGGATTCACTATCTAGGAAATATTTCATTGATTAATGTATCTATGTATATATAAATTTATATAGGTTTATATATAATATAGATATGCACGAGTGCCGCAAGTGAACTATGTTTATTAAGATCTATTTCCAATATTTATTTGTGTGTTGTAAGTGTTGTAAGAGATCTACAACACACAAAAGAGTGGCGTACATTGTATCACTTGCAAGGCTACCGCGTAACAATCTCTTAGAAAGTGATCATTTTGTTTGTACAATTAAATTATTCGATAGGTATCATATGTAAATTATTTCGAACGTTCACCGTTAAAGTTATTTCATACTTAATTTCTGTTTAACAAACTATAAAATAAGATCATAAACATTAAATATATATTTTAACGGATAAGATAGAAATATTATTTAGCCGTGAAAACCCCCTAAAGTGTTTACGTTTAAATATCTAAATATATGTGCTAAAAATCACATTTCATTTCAATTTATAGTATTGTTAGTGGAAACATTTCATTCTTGTCTAATAACTTATTCATTGACTCGTCTCACACGTCACTGTTCATTATTGATTATCCCATTAATTAAAATATTCACCCTGTCAACTGCTGTCATCAATCGTCAGCATCAATTTCAGTTAAGAGATGAATTAGTAAGTCAATTGTTGGTTAACCACTTTAAAATGCAGCAAATTAAGAATATTGGTATAGCTTTACATTAAAATATTGAGGCCACCATCATTCTTGATAGTCTTAATAAATTAAGCCTAGCTAATTTGTATGTATTAAAGAAATATATTGGTAATCAAACTGCCTTTGTCATAGATTAAAATTTTTTTATATCGGTCAATTTGAAAGATTTTAACATAAATTTCATTAATTTTAAGTCAGTTATTTTAATCGCAAAATAAAAAAATAAGTTTGTTAACAACTGTTTTAGATTTGAATAATTTGAAATTAAGATTTTTTATGAATAAAACAATATCTTCAAAAGGTAAGTATAGAACAATTGAAATATTTGATATACAGCATATATGTATTTTATTATTTATATATTTAATCAATAATATATATTTTGATTATATTTTGTGATTATGAACATGATATAGTAACAATAATGTCATTAAAATAATAATATGAAATATTTGAAATTAAATATTGCAAATTACGAAATAACGGAACAGTAAAATCTATTGTTGAGCAGTTTTGAAAAGTATTTTAAAAATATATCCGTTAAGATTGCATGTCCATTTCAACATTGTTCATAATAAAAAAGGTATAGAAAAAAAACTTATCAAATTTCTTGCATCTAGAAGACATAAAAGAAAATTCCACTGAATACTACTTGGAGATATTTCTTTTTAAAAAAAATTGAAGTTATTTAAAGTATCGAAAATATTTTAATCTCCCAGTTAAGATAATATTTTTTTTAAATTTATGAAGAAAAGCGACATAGATTTATAAATTGTATTTCTTCAAATAAACTAATTTCATTTATAAAAATGAAAAAAAGTTATTACGAAACTTATATATTTAACTTCAGGTGGAAAACAATTTTTCCTAAGATTGATGTTATAGATCCTCTTAAATCTAAAAGTAATGGTAATACGTAACCGTTAGGAATTTCTAGAGAAATAATTAATTGCAAAATGTGAAGTTTTCATGTGAAGTCGTCTTGCTAGAATAGTATACCCTTAAGTTTACAGCTTAGCATTGCAATTGAAATCTTGCTATAGTTTGGTAGAATTTAATTAAATAAATGTGTATAAAAGGAAAATAGAGTTTGAAAAGAAGACTTATATTATTGTTTATACATTTATTATGATAACGCTCATGAAATTATTCAAAAAGTTCTAAATATAAACTTATTACCATATTAAACATCAAAATATATTTTTCATATAAATCAAATAATAAAAAAATTAAATTATATTTTTTATTTGGATAATTATCGACGTTGAATTTTGTAGCCATTTTGGTTTTGTTAAAAACTAAATAAATACATAACATCCTTTGCAATAGTACAACCAGATGTTATAAGTGAAATTAGAAGAATAATTAATGTTGACTTTGAAGTCTTGTTTAAGTATAGCGATGTTCAGTAATAATCATATTTTATAGATATATCTAAAAGCAACATCAATCAGTTTTTTGATAAAGATATGGAAATCTAGGCGTTATAGATCAAATTAGGCTCTGATAATTATAATGTACCCATCCTTTATTAAACAGAATTTTTTATATACAAACTGTTATATATACTGTATAGGTATGTACACATGTATATATATTACATAAATGTCTATATGAAAATGTGATAAATAAGTTAATAATAATGGATAATTTTCATTTAAATAGAAATTATACACTTTATCGACCGATGTTAGCAAGACATAGAAATTATTTCATGTAAAACAATAGAAAAAATTTAAGGGACACATATTATATTTATTCATTTTATATTTAATATTTACCGAAGATAATTAATTTAGTTACATAACTATATACTTACTACAAGAAACAACACTAACAAACACTTTTAATATCAGTTACTGAATAATTGAATTCTTGTTGAGCAACTTACCCTTTCAAAATCGCAAAACGTCTCAAATTTTCTTAATGTGTCCAGATAGATGAGTGCACATTCATAATTAAGGCAATAATTGTGGTAGACGTCTCCATCTCGTGAGTGTTGAGTCCACTAGATATAAAACAGCCAAGAAATCAAGGTGAAGTATAATATAAATTGCACAGTGCTAAAATAAAGGCAAAACTACTATTTGTAAGAAAAAACAACATATTATTGAAAAATTAACTCGTAATAAACAATATCTAAAAAACTCAAATATGTCCACTATTTTTAGTATAGTAAAAGTTTATTCCCAATTATGCAGTATTGCTACGAGGATATGCAATATTAAATGTATGCACAACTAATCAAATAACATCAATTAACATACTCGTCGAAGAGCTTTCAACAAAACAGCCGTACTTCCAAAGTCCTTAGCGGATATATCTCGAGTTAATGATGTGATTAAATCTCGGCAGAACGTATAACTCACCTGATGAAATACAAATAAACAGGGATCACTACATTTAATGATATAAGGTAAATACTATATTATATAATATCATACCGAAACAATTTATGCAAATATAAAATTTATAATATCATTGCATATGTTGCTTAAAGCCATACTATTAAAAGCCATACTAAGACATTTCAAATTCAAACTAATAGGAATTTCTTTGAATTTTTCTAATTACTCATAAGAAATGTGAACATACACATGTAGACATATTCCAAATCTACATGTCTAAGAAAATCTAAAATGAATATCGATTTTTTTTTACTGTTTCCCGTTATATAAAATACTTTGATGAATTTTATTTTTCAAAGGGGTGAGTAAATTTCATTCCTAACTCTTCCAAGATCTTATTATCTGTATGTAAAACAGTAGTATATAGTACACAGTCTGCACAACCAAAGGAAAAAATATCTACCTTTCAAAGACTCAATTTCTTTCATCTTTTAAGAAAGATTTCAGAGAGTATCATGAAGAAAATTAGTCCTTAATTACGATAAAGTTGGCCAAATTGCAAGACTTCGCAATAAAAATAAAATAAATTAATATTTTTTAACTTCTAAAGTATGTAGATGTTGAGTTTTAAATATGATTTTTTTAAATATATTAATTACGATATAGGTATTACGCACGGAATGTAATATATATTTTTATATATGTTCAATATGATTCCTTTTTAGTTTTTAGCCAGTTAGTTTTTTAGTTTTTATGAAATAATATAAAACTATTTCATCCTTTCCTAATGAAGTTTGTTTAACACAAATAACTAAGTTATATTTAGGTATTAGAGTGTATTAAAAGCGTATTGCAATGTTTGTTATAAAAAAAATTTAACTTTTACTTTTGTAAAATTTATTTACAAATGTATCTAAATTAAACATTTTAGGATACTGATCTTTAACTTTCTCTAGAAATATACAAATGTGTTAGATAAACATAAAAATAGAAATACCAGATTAAAAACGACACAACTAAATATTTTAGATAATAATATTTAAAGCTTTCATTTCTTTTGCTCAAACATCAATAAAGCCTTTTATACAAAACGTCTACTATTAGTACTTCTTGATTCATTTCAATTTTTTAAAAATATTATCGTTGTTTTAGTGCTTAATTTTATACAGAGAGTGTTTTTATATTAAATTATATATTTTTTTTGTTTTCTTAATTACATATTTTAGAAATTTAATCTTATATTAACAACCTATATTAAGAATAATCCATTCTTTTAAATTAGAATACAGAAAAAGTACCTATAATTGAAAAACTTTTAAAGTATTCGGCAATTCCCAATGAAGCAATTTTCTAAATTGTGCATTTATTTGGTCTTCTTTGAAGTTATAGATTCATTGATTTTATTTTAATTATCAGAAAAGGTGTGAAGACATTGTCAAAAGTAAATTTTGCAAATATTGATCTACCATTAAATGAAATCCGTTTGAACGAATTGATTTAATTAAAACTAAATTCATATTATTCCAAATTTCTAATTTGAATTAGTAGAAATTGGTGTAATTCGTTTTCACACAAGAAAGTGCAAAATATTGCTATGTTTTAGGATGTGACAAAAAATGTGGCTTAGCTATTTTGTTAAGTAATAGCTTTTTTATAATGTTTTGTTACATCTTCTTAATGATTTAATGCATTTGTGATTCTGTGTAATTATCTTACATAATCAATGTATTAGTATCGTGATTTAGTCCCACTAATTTTTTGTGTACACACTAAATATATCAATGTTTATAAAACATTATAGAAAATCTTTTAATTATTAAATATTATGAAAAGTTAGGTATGCAATTTAGGTGGCTTTCAAAGCAAAAGAGAGCTAATATTACTTTTTACTAATATTTGAATTTTGTTTTTTTGAATAAATAAAACGATATATGCTCACAAGATTTGTTAAGGTTTCCGAAATTATATACAAACATTTGAAATGATTAAATTAATGTTATGAAAATATAACGCTACCTGCGCGGCTATAATATTGTTCAAAATAATATGCACCTTTCTTTTTAATCTTCGGTTCTCCAAGACATTAGGATTAATGTTGAATTTATAATCAATATACAAAGATAATTATACAATTCTAAATTAGTATGCTTATTAGATAATAATAATATGTTGCTTATTATGGATTTTTTTAAAACAAAATTAAATAATTAGTCCTTATGTAACGATGTACATATGTAACTATGCATTAGTTTAAACATGAACACATGCACACGTACCTAATTGTATAATATTTAAAGTGGGAGTCTCAAGACATGAGTCGAAAAAATAGTGTTTCTCTACTATTTAAAAAGAATAAAATTGATATAATTAAATCTATTATTTTATATCAAAAGAATTTTATGGATTAATTTACTCTCTTTCAATCTATTCTTAATAAATAATGGGATAAAGTTTTTGTGTTATGCGGACAAAAATTACAAAAGTATAGTAATAAAATAGCGCAAACTGTATTTCCAACAAAGCGAAGATAATAAGATTGAAGAAATTGAAGTACCTACCTAGTGATAAAAAATTCTTAGCTGATGTTTACAAACACAAAAAATATACTTTTATTAAATGTGGCAGATTATTAGGCATCCTCATTTTCATTAAAACAAGAAATGAATTATGTTAAAACATTTTATGATATAAATATTTGATTTTCTCGCAGTAAATCAATTAATTAAAATTTTGCATCCTTTTTGAAATGTTTAAATATTATAATTTAAAAGTATAATTTAATATAATGAGTAAATGATCGATTAGTTAGAGGTCAAAACTATAATACAATTTTATAGTGTACATTCCAAAATATCGTATTTCATCATAATTACAGATTTAATAATCATATTTATACTTTTTAAATGTTTAAATACTAAAATGATTGTGGATCTTCAAAAAATTCTTTTTTTTTAATTTCTAAAACTAAAAATGCATCTAGATAAGTAATATAACGCATTTTTATTAAACTATTAATTAACCAAATATTTACTAAATATAGCTAGATATAACCAAATATACCACCCGCCCTATATTGTATATGTGCGTATATAAATGGAAAATATATATACTTTAGTATTTATAATTTTGTAACACTCCGCTATATTAATTTTTTAATTTTCTGTAAATAAATTAAATTGATCTAATAATACAATGTAATTTTTTTATTACCTTACATTTTAACTATATTTAGTTTGAATCGTCTTTACCTTTGTCTTTGCAAAAAATGACTTTAAAGTTTAAAATTTACAACAATCAGCAAAATTTTCGAATTATTATTCAAACTTAAAATTCAATTGCAATTTCAGAATGATACCGTATCTATAATGAATATATATATTCAATTTAATTTTCGATTTATATTTTAAAAATATCGTGCGTATAATATAATATTTAATATGTAAAATATTATGAAATTGAAAGTTTCCAAATTTAGATGTTTCAAAAATTATGTTTGCATAAAAATCCTTTTTTTTCATTTTTAAGTTCTATAATATTGCTAATATATCAGTTAGCGATACATAAATAACTCGACGTTAAAACATATTCAGTATGTAATTACAATCAATTAAAACATTAAAACGAAACAAAAAGTAGGATTGCACCCCTTCTGTCATATTTAAAAGGCAGACAATAAGCAATTAACTGCACTGTAATGTAACCCTACATATAAGTTGAAAAATGTGACAAAAATCTGCTCCAGCAATATAACGAGTAAATAATATTGGGAAAGTAATTACTTTATCTTGATAAAAAGGTATGTTGCCATGCCAATTAAAAGTGGCGGGGAATATGCTTCGACTCAAGTATGTCTTCATCAAAATTAGAAAGGAAACGATTTTTATAACAGGTTTAAAAAATATTGTAATATGTTATAAAAAATCAATTTTTTATTAATTTAAATATTCATTTTAAAATTACAAAAACATGATTGTGAAAATGTTTTCATATTATATATATATATAACATTCAAATTTTTAAAAGAAAAATTTAGCAATGGATTAGTAACTCATGAATTGGAAAAATAAAACAATTAAATATGTTGATGATTCCAAAAATAATGATATAAATAAATTATTTATAATCTGCAGTTTTTTTGTCTTCATTACAATATACTTCACTTAATATACTGTAGAACCGTAATACAGAGTATCTAACACTGATATTGGAAGATATAAAACCGTTCTAACAGCACATGGTCCTTCATGGTTTGCCACTTAATTATAACTCTTTTATCACCATTTCATTATTACAATCCCCCATTATATGTATTGCTTTATTCTGACAATCATTTTGTTGAAGAGATCAAATATGCCTTTTGTATTATACATTGCATAGAATATAACAATGTCAAGGTTTTTTAATGCTTATTTTACTAGCGATAATCTTACCTAAAAGGATACAAGGGGAAACTGTCCCCCATATATCGAAAGCAAGCGTTTCGTTTTCTTTCAGTAGTTATGCGGCAATCATGATATTCCAGTAACTGGGATTAATTAATATTACACCGATCGATTTCAATAATTAAATTTTATGACAGCTGCCTATTATTTTTAGATTAAGAAAAACGGCGGAAATTTAATATTAAAATTGTGTAACAAAATATGATTGTTATTATACTGTAACAAAAGTTCTTAAAGTAATACCAAAAACTAAACATTGAAGATTTCTATAGATTAAAACGTATTTTATTTCAAACTAGTTAATTAATTTTATATGTAAACATAATATAATTATAATAAAGACCTTGTTCAATAATGATTAGATTGTAACGTAATTAAATTGGAAATGTTAAAATTTAAAACATTTGATTCTAAGCAAATTTATTAACTGAAATGATCTATACAAACTATACCTAAGTATAGTTATACAATTTAAAATTTATGGACCTACATAGCAGAGTTCGTCCAAATTTCCGAAAAGTTCTTGAGGTTCCACGAACATTAAATGGCCATCAACTTGCATTTTCTTCAATGGCTCCATAAAACACTAAAAATAAATTTAAATTATAAATACCATATTGTTATAATGGGTAAATATTTCGTAATACATCTTCAACCGCTAAGATAAATGATTTTTAAAAATCCGAAATTCTCTTTTATAGTATGAAATTTACACAATAACTTTTTTTATATAAGGAGGAAATGGATTATTCGTTGCAATATGTCTGTTTCCGATAACATATAGGTTTGAGAATAATTTATAATTAAATAAATAATATAATATGCAATTATAACCTATGAAAATAAGTTTTTGTGTAGTATTCAAAATGCTACAAACATTTACGAAGTGAGCGTCCTCATAACTTTTAGACGGTTTACAAATCATCCTATGTACTTCGAATTTCTTCCATGTAACAATCATAGTTATTAATTAATACTTACATGCTTCAAAACCATGAGATGATCACAAAGAAAAATTAGTTCGCTAGTGAACAATTCCCACACTGCTTCTCTTCGGAGTCGCTCATTCTCTGAAATAGCACTTGATGACTCATCCTCTCCATCATACACGCTGTTTAGGTCGGACCAATGTCTGTCCTGCAAATCGCAATTGTGTGACAAGGTTCTACTTTAAATTGGTATAAAAGTATTTAAAAATGTACACTACAATGAATACAGTTTAATGATATGAATTCATCTATTCATTTATGATATAAAATGAATAACTATTTTAAAAACAAAATATAAATTGGAAACGCGCGCCAAACAAAATGATCATTTTAATATTAAGTAAATAATTAATTTCTTCCTATTTTATGTATATTTCTGGTTTATTTAGAATATGGTCAACATAAAAGATGTGGAATGTTTTTGTGTATATTAATCGCCGCACAATTAGTCTGACATTAACGAATAATTAAAAATTTATACGTACATATAAATGCCAGTTTTTCTCTTCGTAAACAATTTATTATATTGTAAAAGCCTTATTATGCATAAAACATTATCATACTAAGTTAATATTTAAATGTATTCAATATATAATTAATTATTGAAAAAGATAAATAACATAATAGATATTTTGATTACAATAAATATTGACTAGAGGAAATCAATTTTCAAAACATAACTTCTTCATTATTTAATGCTTTCTTTCTCTATCGTTTAGCTCTATATCTAAGCTGATAAAACAACAATATATTTGAATGGATAATTTTGTTAGGAGCCATAAATTAACCATAACAATTATTGTAGACGCAGATAAAAACAGTTTCTCATTTTTTATTAAAATAAGTCATACAAACAGGTTGGGGATTGCATTGTTTTCTATTTAGAATTTTGAACTGTGTCGCCGTTAAAACAACTTTTGATGAAGAATTTGTTTATCGAATTGATACATTGAAAAAAACGGTTAATTGTGTCAAGGCTTTTAAGTATAGAAACAAATGAAAATAGAAATTTAATCAATCTTTATATAATGGATTTGTATTTTGTGTGTTGCAGGGCAGACAATTATATATGTATATTTAAAAGTTATAGTATTACAAAAATGGAGGCCTTTTCGTTTTTTTTCTACATTTTTATTAATTGGCTACTTAGAAATGTTCAATAATTTCAACAAAAAAATATAATAGTATAACACATTATGACGTCATGGGTTTGTTATGTTTATAAGTTGAATTTTAGTTTTTTCAGCAATTATCAAATTAGTATCCTTCAGTTAGGTATTCTTTTACAATTATTTTTTCAGCTAACTTTTAGTTTCTCACAATTTAATAATTTTTACTTTGTGTATAGCTTAATTATTAGATAATTAAAGTTCCCATTTCTTACCAAACTATAAATATCCTCAACATTTATGGTAAAAAATGCATTTCATTAAACATATTTTCATGTTTGTAGTTAATACATAATACAGAAATGAATTTCTAAATAATTAACTAGAAAATGGAAGATAAATGAAAATAGATTTATATCCTGTTTTTGTCATTTAAAGAAGTATTCATTGAAAACTATTTTTATTTTTTCCTCAATAGAGATGAAATTTATTTTCATTTAAAAGATATATTTCATGCAAATTTCATTAGCGATCCAATTTTGTTGGCATTATCATTTCATAACTTACATTTCTTTACATAAATTACCTACACTCAAAATTTTACTTTAAAATGGCATTATTCATTACATATTTTTTAATAACTGTATATGGTAACACATCAAACAGCTTAACTATTTAATATAATTATTTTTAACGTTATATTTAGTTTTAAATACGTTTCATAATAATATATATATATAGCGTTAAATATATTGATATTATTGTTATTATTAGTTTTAAAAAATGGAAGTTTTAGTTTTATATTTACTGACGGGGTTCGTAAAATAGTTTATCTTTTATAATGAATATTTAAAAATGGTTACTTGCCTTAAATGAAACCAAATAACTGTCCCGAAATTCTGATTTCTTTAATTTGTTTAAGGCTTCTGACATATCAGCTAAACATTCTTTGGACTTAGTTTTCTTATCAATCTGGAAATAAACAAATCTATGTTTGTTACCTGTCTACATACTGTCCATATATCAAGATATCTATAAAGCATCAATTATTTTATATATTGTTGACATTATTATATTCGTGTAAATAAAAATAATTACCAATTTTAGAAATGATATCCCAGTTTTCTTCCTTGTGTCTGTAAATGTTAGAATAAAATAAAATAAAACAAAACACAAAATAGTATAAATAATATAATATAATATAAAAAATAAAAAAATTATTAATTAACAAATCATCAAAAAATAGTTTCGACTGACTTCTAAAAAAAGAAAAATTACTGTTCTGCTAAATATTCATTTTAGCCGGGAATTTGTAAGATAACATTTTGTTTCGTATCGCACAACCCTGACTCTAAAACGATGCTTTTCACATTTGGCAACAACAGCAATGCATAGAAAGTAAACAAGCGACATCGCTAAAAATTGTCCTAACAATTGCTCGTAGTCTTGCTTTGCTGTTATATAAATGACAAAACAGTATAGAGAAAGACAAACTCACCCTCCCCAGAACTATTGGCGGCATCATTGTTATACCCCCTGCCCATCATGTCAGCGATGGTGTTCTGACGGCGCAAATTCTTCTTCTGATGACGCTCTTTGAGTAAGTCGACACCGGGGATCACTTGCATGCCAAGATCGATCGATGCTCGACACTTGGTCTTTTCTCCGCTGCACAGATACAATTGGTTGTAAGCATTACATGGGGATGAGAAGGGTGGATATAAGCATTGCTGTGATTAATTTTGAAGATGTTTTGTTGTCAACATTTTTTGATATTTCAATAAAAGCATTTTTAATGTTATACACCCTAACCAAGATGAAACTATAAAACCACATTTTTATATGAAAATATTTAAAGGAAAATTTCTAATTTCTTAAGATATAAATAGATTGTAAAGCTACATTTAAAAAAATCGGAGGAAAAGTTTTGACAATCCTGTTGCTAAGTGTAATTTTTTACCTGTTTTCATCGTTATCAGAATCATTTGAAACAGCTAGGTTTTGTGTTCCAGCTTCACTTTCCAAAAAATTCTAGATAACAAAAAGAAGAAGAAAAAATTTAAAATGTAAAAAGTTTACAATTTACAGAAAAAATAAATATACCAAACATATATTGGTTTGAAAAGTTTATCTCATTTGATATTAATAAATGCACGTTTTAGATTTTTTTTATCATTGAAATTTTTTTTTAATAAAAAGATTATTAAAGACAAAGTTGAATTGAAAATGGAATAGTTTGGTGATGCAGAATTAAAATATTTGAAAAATAATTTAGGAAAACATGATGAGTAGATGAAGTCCTTGTGTTAGTAATAGGACTTCGTTATTATTGAACTTAGGTCTAGTTAATTAATATATATATGTAATCCTTATGATCATAGCTCAACAATGAATTAATTATGCTACATTAATTGATTAGTTTTCTCTTATTAGTTTTAATATTTTAAAGTAAATATGTCTCATTTGAATTAAATTAAATTATAATTATAATTATTATGCAACAATTTATTTTTACTTAGTCGCTTTTATCTGTATTGTGCACCTCTATAAATTTTATTTTTTACGTATAGAAAACAAATTTCTTTCAATAAATCAAAGATTACAGAAAATGTTCATTATTTGCTTATATTTTTCAAAATTTCTCGAAGTAAGAAGCTGCTGTTCTTAACTTCTTTACCATCTGTCAATTAATTAAATATATTTTGTAGTATGAACATGCACGTAATAAATATTAAAATATTCCCTTGTGCTATAATGCAATCTTTCATGCAGAAAGTTAGATGTATTTTGGCAAAACTAGTAGAACAATTTTAAAAGATTGACTTTAATTATACTATATCTAGATATAAATTACCACATATGAAATTTTCAAACTACAAATTGGAACGAATTTAAATATAGGCGTAATAAAAACAAGCGTTTGTCATTTTTTAATTAGCAGATATATATTAATTTAATTTATCTATTAATATCTATTAATATCTATTAATTAAACTTATTAATTAGCGGTTATCTATTTAGCAATGGAATTTCAAATATTTCAAATTTATTTAACAACATTTATTTATTTTGGAATTTGTGAAGTGTGCAGAAGATTATTTTGGTATGGAGTGTACTAAAGAAAGACTTTATTTCTTAATTGAAATTCTAAGACGAAACATGTGAATGTGAAAAATTAGCGCCTTTTGAGACAACCAGCATACTCACCCGATCTAAACTTGTGCGATACTGTGTACATATTAAATATTCCCAAGACTGGAAGCCCCAAAGAACACATTTTAACTCAATCGAGGACATTTCTAATTTTCTAAAAAGCCATGGCGCATATGAGAAAGATAATTGAAAACGATGAAAATTAAGTTTAGACTTTATCGTTTATTTATATAAACATCTGAGTTGATATTAATTGTGTTATTATTTTATGCTTAGAATTATTAATATATAAACTTGTAAAAATGACAAACGCTTGTTTTTAATAATACGGCCTATATATTTCAATTTCAATTTTCATTTTTTTATTTTATTTTCTGTTTAATAATATTTTTAAGTATCAATTTTTCTAATAATTACCTAAAGAACTTATTAATATGATATATACTTTTTATTTAAACATAAAATATACTGATTTAAAAATTCCTTGAAAGCAGAAAAGAATTCTTTCGTTTTCTAAATATTAAATTTGAAATATTATTTATTTACTCAAAAAATTCAAGAATTAGAGTAGTGATTTTAGGAAGCTAAATTGACTAAAGGAGAGACAATAATAATAAAATTCGATTAGTTAAATTTCTGAATGTTTCCTACATATCACTATTTTTCAGCCTGCAGTTAGTTCAGTAATTAGAACACTATTTATAATCAAAATTTTTCCGCGTTATAATCGCATTATATTTTTCCTTTATTATTTGGTTAGTAACTTGTATTTTTTGTCTTTTACATTTTACAGTTACATTTGAAAACAAAATAGAGATTTATTTGAAATTATTTTGGTTATGCACAACGTTTTTTTCAATTGTTTTAATTGATAGAATTGACATACAATCATATAATCAAAATGGCGTTGTTCCAGTTCGTCACAAACTATGTAAAATATACTTTCCTTGAAACCTGCTTCTATCATCAAAGATTTCAGGCATCCTTCGATGGTACGTTGGCCGAGCGGACCGGTATTAATTATCTGATTCTTCCAAGTCACTTAAGACATTTACTAAAAATCATCTTATAGATTATCAGGCATACTTCTTTACTTCGTCTCGACAAGACTATTAAATATTTTCGTAGCTGAATCTAAGACGTTATTCTATACATCTTAATGGATCATTACATGACTATTCATTGTATAGATTTACGATTTATAAAATAATTAATTATCGATCAATTATATATAAAATGTTAAAGAAGATTTATTTAATTTCCAGTCTTAATAAGAAAAAACAATATTTAATTTTATGGAAATTTTGGACATTAAATAATTTAGCAATTTAAAAAAGATACATTTTAAGATATCTTGTATAGACATTTTCTTTGATTCGTTTGCAATTATATTTTCCTTAATTTATTTTAAATCATATTTCATGTAACATGATACAAGAAAATAAATGAATAATGTATCCTTATCGTTGGGGATAGCTCCTGTTTTCTCTGTTGCTGTCAGGCAGTGTTATAGCTAGACTTTGGACGTGAATTCAAAAAGATATAAATCTCAATTGATGTAGTAACAAATCGTTTTAATCAATAAATGATTTTGTCCTCCTCAGCCTGTATTAATAAAAATCAATTTTCCGTAAGATATAAAATATGTTAATTGAATATTATTATTATAATTTTTATTGTCCGAGATGTTTCATATTTCATTATTTGCGTTTCTTTTGCACAAAAGCAATCACTTCAAGTGCCAAATGGGGACTTTACATTGTGCAGAAGTTTTCACGGATTATAAATCAGTTTTAAATGGGAATAATTTACGAAGTGACAATTAAAAAACAATATTTCATTATAAATTTCTTAAATTAAACAAGTCAAATTATATTGTTTTATATTATATAATCTGTAATTACTAAATGAACAATTTCATCCACACTTTTGAATAGTTACACTTTTCCAAATTCTATATGAAATTAACGACGCTAGTTCATTATTTTAATGACATTTAGTAATTCAAATTATGTTAACCAATTTGTAAATTTAGGTTTTATAGAATTTGTTAAGATTATTATAAATGCCTGTTTAATCAATTAATTTTAAAAAGATTGAAGTCATTTATATCAGCAGTCATATTATTTAACGTGATAAATGTATTTTCTTTGGCAAATAAGATTCAAACCACCCAACGCTTGTTATATAACACATTGAATCCTGACTAAGTTTTTTTTATTTACAGATAAAAATATTTAAAAAATTACACCATGAAATCAAAAAACACAATTTTACTGTTCATTTACAATTCTCTACATTTCATTATATAACTCTCTAACACACCATACTGACAGAATGACAGCAGGCTGAACCATCCACCAAACGCTAAACAATATATATTATATGTAAGTCTTCTCAGCTAATTGAACAGTTTATAAAACCATTATTTATTAGAATTACATCATTTACTATTTTACTATTATAAAAAGGTACCTACATCCTATAGAACTTAATCTTCTCCAATTATAACAAATCACAAATATCAAATGAGAAGAATAACCTTGAAAAATGATTACATATTATTTATTTATAATTCCTGAAAAATTTGATTACTTAAAAAAATTTAATATTTATTCGATATTCTTATTATAAAGGCATTTATATTTATTTTATCTGAATCGTTAATTGCGCTTTATCAACTTTACATTTATTTGTTATTAAATGTTATACTAATATTAGAATATATAAAGGCATATATAGTTAAATGTTATACTATTACTAGGCATCTATAAAGGCATAGTTCAAACATTAATTCGATACCTTGTTGTCCACGATTGCAGCCCGTCTTCCAAGTCGGGTTCTGCCCTCCTCAGGGGTGTCCACTTGTTTTTCTGCGAGATCTCCATTGAGGCTGTTCGTACTGCCTCTTCGCTGGAGCTGAATCGAAGCGAAGTAATAAGTTCAACATTAAATTTGATAACATTCTTATTTTGTATGAATACATATTTCTGTTTTAATGAACTTTCATATACCTTCAACATCAAATGGAAGCTGCCATAAGACACAAATTAAGTTTTTTATAGTGTCAAATATGCACTTTTAAAAAATAACTTTGTTTATAATTATTTTAAAATATCGTTTGAAATTTTTCCTAGATGTTATGTAGAGGTTGTATAGACATTAATTTGAAACTCATAGACGCCACGAAATACTTAAATAAATAAATGTTAAGAAATATTAATTTTTAAGAACTTAATTTTGAGTATTTAAATATAATTCAAAACATTTTTGAAAGTTACAATAAATATAGTTAAATTCATTTCAAATCACTGTTGTAAATTTATGTTTGTGAAACATAGAAATACGATTATATGGTGGATTATATTCTATTTTATAGTATAAAGTGAATTCAATAATTAATCCATATATACTTAGGTATGTTCACACTTAGATATATGTCGACAAATTATACGTTGAAAATATGTTCACCATATTCATACAGAGACAAACGAAAAACAATTAGACTAAAAATATTTTTAGATATTTTTTATAGTATTCTCTTAGTTAATGTCATTGTATATTTATTGCTACCATTAATAAATTGAATTGAATTGAATTGAATTAAATTAATATTTTTCTTTATATGTTGTAGTTAAAAATAAGAATGAGTTAAAGAGTATATAAATAGTAAAATTTTGGTTGATATATAATAATTATGTTAAATACTATACACATGTGTAAATTCAAAACAAGATAAACATAAACCAGTTGTCAATTTCGAGTATATTTGACATATGACATGATAAATCGAGTTGAATTGAAATATTATGAATCGTTAATGAAATATTTCAATACGCTAAATATGTTCGCTGAAAACAAAACAAAAAAAATTATTTTGAAACGTATATAATTAATAAATTTTTGATAATATTTCAATTCTTGAAAGTCTTGCTATGAATCTGTTATAAACAATATGTACTATTTGGAAAACTAAATATTTACTAAATGTTTTTTTTAATATTTTTATATTTGTTTTTTATAATCATTTTGAAAAATACAAATATCGTGTTATGTCTTATATTACTTTATTTTTATAAATTTATTAAAATTTGGATTTTTTTTTAAATATTCAAAATATGTAATCTGTTTTAAATAGAAGCTATTAATAATAACATTAAGAAAATAACTATTAGGTTGGACCGTGACTATATATAATAATGTATAATCATTAAGTTTCATATTTTACTTACAGGTTAAAGAATTTCTCATGATAATTTTTTTACTCGAACAAATTAAAATATGCTCTTTGACTATATATAGATAGTATTTTCTTCTCTTTGTAATAATATCTTAAATGTATATATTTAGAGACATAATTAAGTTTGTAAACTTTAATAAAATGAATTAAGCAATGATTTTTAAAAATTATGTTTAAATTGTATCTTGTTATTGTTATGTAGGTATAAAAATATAATGATTATACTCATGTATGTGGATAAAAACGGTTTATAGCATACATTCTTAAATATAGAACATCACAAATATTTCATTAACATAACGCAGGTCCGTCTTTTTACATGGGTTATATGGGTTAATATTTTTATAAATAAATATTTACTCTGAAATTAACCTCCCGTTTAATATGCAAAATGTAATTTAATTATTTAGATAATATCTAACAATTGAAAATAAATTGCTTTGATAAAAAATCAAAATAATCAATACTAAACATACTTTTTAAACAATAATATTGAATATGAATAAAACAATAAAAATAAAAATGGCGGAATATAAAATATTTTGATGAAACATTCCAGTCGTTAATATATATATAATTTTAATTAACATATAAAACAAAATATTAATTTATTAATGGACAAAATTTACAAAATTAAAGTTTCCTATATTTAACACTTGAAATTAGAAAATCACCTGAAAATGAAGTGTTTTAATTCAAGAGTTATCTGGGGGGTTATTGAAGCGTTTGCTATATCTTAAAAGATGACAGAACAAATATCAATTCATTAAATTAATGACACGTTGTTAATAACTAATTCCCGATATAAAAACTTGACTATAAAGAGGATAATATTAATATTTAATGTAAATAGCAAACTGATTGATAATGGATATTTATATTTGTGATACATTTTAATATGTTGATTAATTTATTATATGTACAAAAAATTTACAGTATTTTCAGTCGTTAGTTGTAGGTTTAAAATAATAAATGTGTATATTACAAAGATTGTATTTAATCCAAAAAAATAATAATATGATGAGATTTTTTTGGTGTGGTTTTGAAAACAGTGTCGTTATTGTTTATCTAAATTTCATTTTATTCTTTTTATTTATTACTGCAACAGTATCATAGCAGTTAAATGTAGACTCTATATTATGCTTATTTCCATATCACCGTTATATCTTGCATTGTATAATACATACCATCATGACTAAATCATATTGAAAGAAATACCATCTTAGTAAAAATTCTATTTTTTTATATCAAATACGTTTTTTAAAGAATTACATTCTACCAAATAAATTCAAATATATAAGTATTTCTGCTTTTCAAATTTACATCTTTTACAATCAAGTGACTTTATCAAAAGATATAATTGTCTAAAGTAGAATAAAGTAAATAATTATCCGTCATAAAAGAAATAACGGTTTCATATAAAAGGAAAAAATGATTCTAAATAATTATATTTTCAAATATAAAAATATTTTTTTTTGCCTTGTGTAAAAATAAATAAAAGTAAAATTAAATGCATTGATGCTCTCTTCTGGTAAGTCAATAATTTATAGCAGATATATCTATTTCATTTAAATGAGAAGAAAATAATGACAGCCTTATG
>JAUZNC010060051.1:32372-44647 GCA_034780395.1 Vannuccia rotundouncinata | reverse complement strand
CAGGCTTAGAATCAATTATACGTATTATCTGCCAGCCTGCCCGTTTTTACTACAACATTCATGCATAGAGAGGGACACGTCACAGAAAATCAATACACCAGCACCGAATATCCGCTACACACACACACTAGCGGAGTGTACTCTCAACCACAGAGATATAAATAGTAACAGTAGAGGTGACATACTAGTTATAAAATGACGACAATTTTGTCCGATTAAGGGAATTCCAGCATACAGTATAAGTTTAGGTCTATAAATAGAACACATTGTAAAACCATATATTTCTGCATTATTTCATTGTCTATATTTGTTACCGAAATATTAATGCTAAAATGATATATAATAATAAAATTTGTTTTATTTACAGAATCTATATAGGCATTTCTTGCTATAATAAGTAATGTCTTTATGATAGCAAAAGGTGTTAAGTGTATTTACGATCAATCTAAATACATACTCATGAAGAATATTTATATGAATTGAACGATAGAAATATATACGAGGTAGAGATTTTCCAGCCAAATAAAGCTCCAAAAAATATACCAGTGATAAAAAGGGCGCCATTATCCTTGAAGGGGGGTGCGTTCGCACACAACGCACCCCCCCTTCCTACGGCCCTGTTTTTATCGATAGATTTTATGAACACCATTGATTTATGTCTGTATTTTTTGATGTTTAGCAAAACAAACACCGACTGAAACAAATTTTAAGGCTTTATGATTATTATATTTCATGTGAAAAATTGAAAACTTAATAACTTGAACAAATATAGTAACGATTTCTTATTTTATTTTATTAAATTTTGAATATGATCAATTTTACTCCCTGTTTTACATATTTCGTGATCAGTTTAAGACTGTTTTCAAGGTAGTATAAAATAAGACATTATATTATAATACTAAATTGTGATATTACTATGAATTGATGTTAATTTGAATAGCTGAAGAATTATTTATTGTGGTAAAAGTTGTTTAATATTATTATTAAATATGTACAGGGAGTCTAGTAAAAAGTTAAAAATATTTTTTTATTTGTTTGTTTTTCAATGTCTATATGTAAGCAATATATTCGATTTACTCGTTGGGTAAAGTAACTATAGAAAAAATGTAGGGATGGAATTAGGACATTTTTGATAAAACATATTGGATTAGGAATTAACGAACATTGTGACGGCCATAATAACGAACATAATGAATTATCATAAAGGAATTATAAAGAAACATAAAGGAATTAACGAACATAGTGAACATCGTGACGAACATTGAAGACGGCCGGAATACAACATCTTTACAGTAAGTGTTGATAGGATGATAGGATAATTAGCAGTTGAGTGATAATTGAGGCTCGATCGTACGGCCGGCTACTATACGTTCGAAAAGAACAAATTCACGAGATTATCGAGTCGATTGGGTCTTGAAATATTTTTCGGTAAAAAAATATTTTTTCAGAAAAATATAATAATACCCGAACTAACAATAATACATATGTAAATAGATTTTTCTTTTGATAGTAAAAGTAGCTTGCATCGGAATTCAAAACTTTCAATTTCTTTTTTTGGGGTGCATCTTGCTGAATTGGTATTTACTTGAGGCATACTGATAACTTAAACAAATCACTTTAATCAACTTCTATGTCTGCTGCTGAATGTGCGCATGTTGCAGTCATGGTAGTAATTACAATCAAGACTGTCATCATTGATTAACAAAAAGGTGAATGTTTGTGAAGCAGCATTGCCCCAAAAGAAAAAGATTTCCCATCGTCTGGATGATGGTACTGGACCTATTTATTTCATCTGGATTGTAAATCTCTCTATCGCCAAGCGTATTTTATAGCTATTGACCTAGTAGTTTCTTCTGTGCAAGATCGTTTTGATCAGCCAGACTTCAATAAATATCGTCAATTGGAAGACCTACTATTGAAAACTGTTCATAGAGAGGAACCATAAGACGTGGTATGTAAATTATAGAATTTTATTAGCACTTTTCTGTTTATATTTATACAGATATATATTATATCCAATCCTTGTTCGTTTCTTAAATTTTCACTTATTTGGCATACAAGGTCGTTTGAAAGTTTTATGGCATTGATGTCAATCCCGAATTGCTGAAACTTCCCCTCGACATTCTACGGAAAACGTATCCTGAATCTTCTTATGGGTATGTAGGACTGGATGACCTTATAAGAAGTTTATTTTAAAGTTATCCAATGAACAGCGTGTTCTCGTGAGTAAGGTGATTACTCTGTTGAAGCTTCTTCTGGTCTTGCAATCAACCAACATTCAAATTGAATGATCATTAAGTGCCATGAAATGTCTGACAACTTATTTGCGGTCTACTATGACGCAGCAGCGAATGAATCCTTTACTTTTGTTAAACATTCACAAAGACCGAACTGACAAACTTTCTTATGAAAATGTTTTTAATAATTTTGTCCAATTATCAGAACAACGACTTTCTGTTGACTCGACCAATTGAAAAATGTTTCCGCCGGGCCTGATTTATAATGCGAAAATGCACATAATGACCCAACTCTAATAATTTGATTATTGGGTAATCTGATAAGGATTATTTAATGATTACACTATATTAATTAATTTTAAAGAGGAATTAATTTAGCATTTTTTCTAAAATAAATACAGTCAAACCCTCTTAATACGTATAATACACTGGAAACAAACGATTTATACGTTATAAACGAACCTACATACTAAGCGATATTCATATGTACACAGTATTATAGAAGCTAACACAAAGTCATTATCCTAATACACATTTAGTCATATGTAATTTAACAGTAAAAATATTTGCATACGTATACATAGTCTACAAAAAAGTATTTTATTTAAAATAGTCTTTAATTGATTTTTGTACCTTAGTAGATAACAAATTGTTTGATTAAAGAATGTCACATTATCTAATTTGTTGAATTAATTCTCAACTACATGATGTGCAAGGCCTCGGAGCAGATTGGCACTTGGCATCGCTCGCCTCTGCTTCTTGATCTGGTCTAATGATCGTCTTCTAGAGAACGAGCCGTTGCAGCATCATCGTCTACATTGAGGTATTCTTTAACTGTCACCTCAGCTGGTAAAGCCATCAGAGCAAAAAGAGTGTCGAAGATTTGTGTTTTGGGTGCTTCTGGTGCGATTTCTGAACGTTGAAAACCAGCGTAGTGAAAGGAGTTGGCAATGGTTTTCGTGTGATGAATTTTCATATCGTTCGGTGGAAAAAAGTGCATTAAGGAGTGTAAGATTGAACAATTAATTTTTTCTGATACTTTCTGCGTGCTGAATGAACCTCATTAGAACCTGACGTCGGTAGACGTTCTTCAAAGCATGAATTATGCCTTGGTCGCAGGGCTGGAGGACCGATGTTGTATTGAGAGGGAGCTCAGTGTTGGACAGACCAGTAATATGAGGATGTGCAGTGCAATTGTCAACTAAAAGCCAGATATGGTTCTTGTATATAGATTATAGTAGTTTCTAGTACCTTATTATACATATTTTGTAGATAAAATAGTTGACAATAGAAACTATTATGGATACAATAGAGACAATTAAAGTACCTCATAGTTAAAAAAGAACATAACATACGAAACTATGTGTTAGATAAACTATTTCTATTGGAGAATATTATTAGAGACAATTTATAAGTACAAATAGTCTGATAACATCCTTGTTTATGCCTATTATGCAATCCCGCTAAGTTATAATAATTTTATATACGAGATTTATTCAGGTTTTGTGTAAGTCGAATGGCATCGTCTGAGAAACTAGTATCGAAAAGAGGATATATATTTTACCTTCTCAATGAAGACCCGACACGAGTTTATGCTGCAGTTTATAATGGATTTCTAATGATATGGGGTACCGATACAACTAATTATGAAGGTTACTCAAGTAAATTTTTCTTCTTTATATTTTCATTTACCTTCAATGTATTTTTAAAATCGTAATTTAATTTATTAGTAAACCAATATTCAAACCTACCAACTAATTGTATAGAATATGTTTTCGAAGGATGCTTATATATATGTGTGTTGTAATATTTTTTGATTAATATCATATAATTTTAAATTTTGATTGCTTTTAATAAATTAGTGTATAATAAACTAAATAAACTCATATACATTAGTGTGATATTATAGATGTCATAATTATATTGGTAAATATTTTTAAATGGCCTAATTTGTCTAAAATACTGTACAATTAAATTACACAGTGACAAAAAATTTCAAACAAAATTAAATAAATGTATCGATAAAAGTTAAAAATTATAATTTGCAGAAAAGCTGAACACAATAAACCGCAGTTCAGGTGAATTGTAAGAAAAATCATGTAAACACTCAATAAACAATATACGATGAATTTTTTTTAACAATTATAGTATAATGTTATTATAGTAAGTACCTTGTATAATCGGAGACGTTTTATTTTGATGGAAATTTATCGATGCAATAGATGTATATATATATGTTTTATATTCAAAATAATCCATTAATTACAATTTTCAGAATTTTTTATCACTGTATATACAGGGTGAGTCAAAAGTCCGTTGCCCTAACAAGAATAACAAAAAGTATATAATTTTTATAAGGTATTTAAAAACAGGAAAACATATATATATATATACAACCAAAAGTAAACTATCTGAGATGCTACGTATGCTTCCCATTGTTCTCCGCGCATGTGCATAATTCTGAGTAAATCATGCAAATGCTAGTAGATTTTTTATTTTTTTTTTCATAACCCTTACCTTATTGGTGCAGAACAGCCCCTATGAAGAGAGCCAAGAGGGATTTAGGTGGGCCCATTTTTAACTGCCACCATATAGATAGCCCCGTAGAAGGCTATGTGAGAATGCCGGCTTAGTAGTCAGACGTGCTAACCACTACACCACCGCTAGTAGATCTCAGCTCTTAGGGTTTACATGGGGTCGATAAAAGGCCCGATTCCAGGCCATACACAAATGCCATATGAATTTAGTTCTTTGGATAAGATAAGATTTGTATCCTACCAGTAAACACAATTGTGCAATTATTAACGCAACTTTTTAATTTAAAAATTACGTTATCTGTACAACAAAACTGACTGAGAAATAATTGTTGGTTGTCGTCATTATTGTATAATTGAGATAAAACATATTTCGTAAAACTGAGGCGTCTGTCTGGGTCATATTCATTTAGTTCATGCAGGAGTCTTAGATGATATGGTTTGAGATTTAGTTCTTTAAAAAAAGTGAATTGAAGTTTTACTTATACCAAGTTCATTAGATGCCCTTCTAGAAGATTTTGTAGGGCTTACAGAAAAAGCTTCAGCTAATATCTGATTATTTTCTTCTTTTGATGCACTTTTGGCCCGGCTACTTCTTAGTGCATCTTGTAAGGAGCCACTTTCTTCAAATTTAGTACTTAGACGATAAAAACCTTGTTTAGATGGTTGAAATTAAAATGAACAAAAATTAAACAGAAACAAATAATATTAAGCACATTATTTGTGCATATAATATTAATACATTTAAACAAACTAAATTTATAAATATTAAACATTTCTATAAATGTAAATTCCAAAGATAGAATTAGCAAAGAGCATAGATTTGATTTATACATCTTTTGTTGGGGCAACGGACTTTTGACTCACCCTGTACATACGATTTTAAAAATAGAAAATAAAAAAATTATTAATATAAAATACAGTTTTTATTCATTTTTTTGTTAATTCATTTCTTATCTACTTTCAGATAACCAACTTCTCTTGCTGCAACCAGATCACTGTTTTCAGTTATCTAAATTCAACCTAGCTAAAAATTTGGATGACTTCATTCTGGAACTTCACGATGAATACTCCAAATTCTGGTTCCAATTCTCCGATAAAATGGAGTTTGAGGATTGGTTGAAATTTATCCAAATAGAATGGAGTGAGTATTTTAGAATACTTCAAACTTGCGCTAATAAATGATATTAAAAGTATACCTGACAAAAAAAATAACTTTGTTTATATTTGTATTCATGTATTGTTAATTTATATATATATAAATTATTAAAAATTTACAATAACAAATTAATTTTTAGTAAAAGAAAAAGATCTACAGCCTTCAAAATGCAACACCAAACTTAAATTCAGGTAAGTGTTTAAGGCAATAGATTCATGTAACACAATAGAACATTTGAATAAAACGTATATTGCAAAATAAGTTGGTTTAAAATAAATCTTTTCCAGAATTTAAAATTAAATTAAAATTATATTAAAATTAAATGTTTTGTTGATGTATTTTTTAATATATTTATTTAATCTAATCTGTTTTTATCAAAATATAATATATTTATAATTGCAATTGCAATCGTCAATTATTAATATGCAATCGTTATCTAACTTAAATATGACTAAGATAATGAAGCAAGTTATATTCGTAGATTCTAAAATGTTTTAGAAATAAAGAAGAAGGTTTGTGCTATATAGTCAGCATACCATATACCTACCTATATAACTTATAATAATTGAAAAAAGTTTTAGTTTAAACACACAATAAAACATTTTCAATGAGACTATATATATATAACTTGCGCTGCAACAGTTAAAAGGCACAGTAAACAATACCATATATCTATAACTTATAATAATTGAAAAAGTTTATAATAAAACATAACACATAAAAAATAAAACACATAATAAAACATTTTCAATGCTTTACTTTAGAGAATGGAAGTACAGTAGTTGGTTGGAGGTTGTTGGTTAAAAAATAATAACGAAACTTGTCCAATTGATAAAATTGTATTGTCGGGTAACTATGTATTACCAAATAATACGATTACCAGACAACCCATTACCCAGTGTACCCCTTATTTCATACATTTGCAATTATATGTTTTCGCTATATAACGACCCCAATTGATTTCAACAATAAGAATTCCATTTATTAGAGAAATCTGTGTATTAAAATGTTATTAATTATTAAAAGTTTTTAAACTTTTAATGTCAACGTTTTTAAACTTTTAATGTCAACGTTTTTAAACTTTTAATGTCAACGTTTATAAAAATTATTAAAACGGTATATTTTCTCAGATTCTTTTTCATATCGCATTTCATATTTATTCTTTCCAATATAATCTGCAGCATACGTGTGATGACTCACAAAGAAATAGCAGGTTTGCTTTCAAATCTATAACTAACACAATTAACAACAATAATTTTTATCATTAGTTATAGTTTATACACTAGACTTTCCGTTTTTACAAAATTGTTTGGTGTTTTAAAATAATTATTTATTATAACTTATAACAGATAAATGTATACACATAACTCTAAATTAACATAGATAGAAACATTTCAATAACTACACATGACATTTGTGAATATAAAATGACAATAGTTTTCAAAAATAAAATCCAAAAACGTACCTATTGATATTTGTTTGTCTATATAATTTATATATATAATAGTTAATTAAACGAAATTAAAATTTATCAAATATTTTCATATTCTTATCCAGAAAATATACGACAGGCTTTCAATACATTTGGAAAATCGATTCAAAGTAAGTATTTTAGGGAATGAACATATTTTCTTAATTATTATACTTTATATAGACATTTATCGATGTATCAAATGGCTTTTGAAGAAAACTATGTACATACGCTAAAGAAAAAATATGATATTTGTTACATATCTAGGATTCTTTTTCAATTTAGGAATCTCTTATTTATACGACACCCAGATACCACATACGAATCCACATACATACAGCGGTATACACGTAGGGTGTATAATATATTGCGCATCAACAACTATGCTGATTTGTTTTTGACAGTAAAAATAAATAAACATCATTATGGTATCATCAATATTAATTGTCTGACTTTATAATAATTGGGTGTTTGCATATTTTCTTCACTCATAATATTAAATGTAGAACAATTAGTGAAAGTAAATTATGTCACTGAATAAAACTGTAGTCTTTCGTTTTCCATAATTAACAACATTATATATAGCTATACAATTATTTTTTCATTAATTTTATACTTCATAAGTAATCGTATATACGTTCACAGTAAACACAAAAAAATAGTACTACGTATAATGATCTACAACAAATTATTATTATTTTTTCTTCAAAATAGAATTTACCAATTTTTTTGTATATTCTGTAAAAATTTTTTTCAAATATGTTTTATAATGCTAGTTTAAATATATGTATATCTATTTTGATAACTTTATAAATACTTTTATTATATATAGGAATTAAACTCCAGGAAAAACATTCAAAAGACTCGGGAATTGAGAGGTAAATTATGAATATATCATACATAAAATAATATAATATTGGTTTAATTTCAAATAAATTATAATATTATATATTATTTTAGAGACATTGGAAAAGTTTTTTGGATATAGTCGATTTAAATTTGTTACGAACTTGATTAAATGTAGAATTCTAGATACCTGAAGTACATTTGTAGATTTTTCTCAAAAGTTATAATTTTAGTAAGACAGGAAATTTCACTTGGTCAGGTCAACCATTTTTTCTAGAATATTCCGAAAAAAGCAGAAATCAAGATAACAAATTTAAAAGCCATTAAAATTTCTCAAAATGGTTAATACTGTCCTGGTAAAAATCAGTGTATAGTGTAAAATCCATATTAGTGTACGTCAGCTATCCATGCATCAATTCATTTAGTAGTTACCATCAGAATCAGAATTACTGCAATAATCATAATAGCACTTCAATTAGTAAAATAAAAACTGTTTCGATATAAATGAAAAAAAATGGATAAATCAATAAGTGTACATCATGTATCGATAAATAAATGTGAACAATAAAATCAAATTCTCTAAATGCCCTTAAAATTATCGAAAACAGTTTCTGTCCTGGTAAAAATTTCTAATATTAGAACATCGTAAAGGTTATTCTCTTAGATGATGCTATGTCTATATTAAGAACGGTGACGATGTGTTTATAAAAACTAAATTAAAAAATGAAATATAGATTAATATTAATATATTAATATATTATTAAATTAATAAATTCCTAAAAAAAATCAAATATCGTCCATAAATACACTTTTTAAAATGAAACGATCGCCAATTTTTTTTAATCTCTCGAAAAATAACGTGATTTTAACAAATATTTTTTAATTCGCGACACAATTTGAATTTTACGCAATTATAAGTCACATTGTAAATTCTGTTTGACTGTTTTAGAAAAATAATTACTCGTAAAATTTAAAATTTGTGTTTTACCTTGTGGGCGGACAATCAGAAAAATGTAGTATTTCCAAAAATAATTTCGGACAATCAGTGCGCGATGATTCTTGGGGTGGGTGGCAATCCCATAGTACTTGTATTTTTTAAATTACAAAAATCTTAATCCGCACTACAGAGTTGGTGTATATCTGTTGCCTTGTTTTAAAATATTAAATATATTAATTATGGGTGTTTTTCGGTCTTAAAACTTCTATTTAAGTTTTTTATAATAAAAATTTTATGCTTTTTATTTTGATTAAGTTGTTTATATTTTCCAATTTAGTCTTTTAAATTAGAATATACATTTAAAACAATTCACTTGCACTATTTCAGAAGCAACAAGTCAACCCAATCAGATCTAGATGGATGTAAGTATAAACCTTTCAATGTTTATTAATTAAAGAATTAAATACAAAATTTAAATTTTATTAAAAATGATAACTATAACATATACAAATATACAATGAAAAAAGATTTCATCTTGATTTGTGTAAAATTTAGTAATGCTTGTAATAGAAGTAAAATTCTAACAATCAAATAAAAGTAGATTGTGGTGTAAAAATATGTTTTGTAATAATACATTTTGTAATGAAATCCAAAAATTTAAATTAAACTATGGATTTAAATAAACAATTATAAAAATAATTTTTAATTTTCTAAATATTATTGTATTTTGTTGAAGTTGTAATTTAACAATTCTTTTTATATAATTTAATTAAGGTTAAAAAAAATATATCTTTCGTAACGTTTGAATATTTTTAGCTGAAGAACCCGAATCCTCACCTCAAATAAAAGGTGAATAATAAATATTATTTTAATTTTCTGTGTACCTTTTAAAAAGAATTATATACGTTTTATATACCAAATAATAATCATAACTCAATTTTTGTTTATTTAATTAATTTGATTTCATTAAAATGGAAATTTGTGATTATTTCTGGTTGTTACTAAATGTTTCTATGGAAAGTTTAATGCATTAAAAAATATATTCTCAATAACAAAATAATAATTTACACTTTTTATAAATATGTATCAATAAAAATGTTTCTAATAGCAAATAAACAGTAAGAATAATTATTATTTTATCATCAAAGACCCTACAGAAGACGTTGATCAGGAGTTAATCAATCAACTCACCCTTAACGAAGAAGTCTGCAGATTGTGGCGATCTATTGGACGCTATCTCAAATTAAAAACAGAACAATTGGATCATCTACAATACCGTAGATATCTGAATGATTATGACAATCGTGAAATGGTGGACATGGTAATTAAAAAATGGAGGCATGAATCTCCGTCTAATATCTCACGGCAAAGCGTCTTTGATGTCATCAAAAAATTGGGGATCTCTACTGCATATGAATGCTTTTATTGATATTTATACTTTTAAATGCATTAATACTTTTATTGAGATTTATTTTTTTAATTGTATATTCAGATCTGTAATGTACTAACCATTAATTTAGAAATATTATGAAACTACATATGTATAAAATCATTTCAAAAATTAATACGATTTTGTAGCAGAATTTAATTTTTTAACGTTCTAAAAAATTCACTACTAAAGAAAAAATTTTTTTATTCGTTTGAATTGTTTTGAATTTTTCTAATTTATTTATTAATGTTTCTTCTTGTAGCCATTGTCATTAAAAATGTCATTCCATGTAATACAAATAATATTGATGTTATGTTGGATTAATACTAATCAGTTAAAAGTAGTATTTTTTATAACATAACAGCTTATTTAATTCTGGTTACTGTATATCTATTAGTTATTATTTGACATTTACAAATTGAAAATGATTATTCTGATTAATACACTATCTTACATCTGAATAAATCTGAATATACATCCATACATCGCTTCACTAATTCTTCTGCCCAACTTTTTGAAGAATCTTTTGTTTCCTTTGTTTCCTGTCGTAATATCAATTAATAACTTTTCTTAAAAGCTATTTCTGACCTCTGAGTCAATCAACACTTAAAAATAATATGTACCTAATAAGTACCTATAAATGCATATATATATATATCAATAATTTATTGGTCTATTGTCTATGTATTACTAGAATACATTTTTTACAAAAGATATTATGAAATACCAAACCAAACGATTATTGAACGATTTAATGAACAAGTGGAGGAAATTAAAGTTTTGAACAAGCTAATTTTCTTTATTATTTGATTGCGTGCCTCTCCTGTCTATAGGTGTTATAGATTCCATATATATTTAGAATCGAAAGTACAACTGAATAAAGAAAATAAGGACGAAAATCATTTTGTATAAAATCGTTTTTTGGGAAGTCATATCTTTCTAATTAAACAAACAATAATTGTAGTTATTTGCTAATTACTAATGAAAGAGATTTCTTTTACATTAGAAACACAATGTTAACATATTTTAATGAAACATAATGCACTATTATGCACAATTATAGTGATGTTCTAGCAAGGATGGTTAAAAAATTTAGAGCAAGTGCGTTGCATAATACTGCAAAAATAGCTACACAATACAGGATTTAAAATGATCAGGAGGATCCTTCATAACAACTTCAGCTGAGTCGTTTGACAGATCTATTGTTCAAGTATGATCGATAAAATATCTATTTTAGTCTTTAGAAGGCTTGACTTAATGACAATTTACTAAACTTAAAAATTTACTTTACAAATACAAACTAATTATTTATAAATTGTTAAGAACATTTTTGATCGTCATTCAATATATCATTTCATTTTTAAAATTAGTAATAACTTAATAACTGGGAATGGAATTATAACTTAGGCCAATTTAAATGTTCCCTAAGTAAGCAAATTTTAAATATTGTGAATTGATCGATTTTATTTTTTAAATCAAGAAAACAATGATATATTATAAGTAAATTATTATTGATATCTTTAGAGAAAAAACCCACATAAAATGGATATTAAATAATATTGGATATTACCACCGCGCGTTAGGGACAGAATCTATGTATTGATAATAAAATAGATAATAGTTTGTCACGATATATTTAAATATATTTTACCACGACTCATC
>JAUZNC010060051.1:0-32272 GCA_034780395.1 Vannuccia rotundouncinata | reverse complement strand
ACAGAATCTATGTATTGATAATAAAATAGATAATAGTTTGTCACGATATATTTAAATATATTTTACCACGACTCATCCTTTCAACATATTTGGACTTGTATATATATATTATGTATAATTTTTTATTATTTTTGTCTAAAATGTAAAATTTAATTCACGTACTCCATACATCCGAACAACCCACCTTTGAAACAATAGATCCCTTTTTTATAGTAAAAGTTGTGTCCAAATATTGATTATAAAGTTTAAATTATACCCCTAAAATAATGTTTTCTGCATTTTCAAAAAATTCCCTATAAGCGCCAAAAGTTTAGATTAGAAACAAATTTGTTTATTCATTTATTTTTAAATTTTGAATAATTTGTTCAATGACAAATAATTTTATAATCTGCAATTTTCGCTATCATTTTTACGGAAAAATTTGAGATTACCGCTCTCGTGACTTTTTTATAATGGAGTTTTAAAACTTTTAGCGCAAAATATATTTTTATAGACCCATGGTCATGTGGACGATTATGAGAGCGGTTCCATCACCATCACCACAAATTTACCATTTTTTAAATAAAAAATGGCAATTATATAAAATATTATTATTTTATTATTATTATATAAATTATTATATAAACCACTAGCACAGAATAGCTTATATTATGTGATAATCAGCAAGATAAAATTATAATAAACATGAATTCACATCAAAATTTTGAATGATTTGAAGAAAAACTTTTTTGAAATTAAAAAAAAATATATTTTTGAAATTTAAAAAAATAAATATTTTTGAAATTTTTGAAAATAAAAATTATAAATTTTATCTGCCTCATACAAATATTTCTCCTTCGATTGTTCCAATTTTCCAACAATATCTAGGAACATTATATTCTGAAGGGAGGAGTCGAATCGCCCCCGCCTTGTAGGTAGAAGCGCAAAAAAGGCTTATATAGATGTTGGGTTATTTGATCAAAACTAAAGACATTAACTCAATTTTTTTACAAAATTACAATATCTGAAAAGCGATTAAAACTCAACGAGATTTCTCTGTTCAGTCGAATCGAATACCATATTGAAACAATTTCATAATTTTAAAATTATAAAAAAGTATTACGCCAAAGTTTTGATCATATTCTATTAAAATTTACATGATATATTAATAAACATGTCTCGCACGTTTTCTTTTCTAGTCAAAACCTTATCAAAACGAGATTTTTTATTTTGGAGAACAAAGTTTTCAGTTTGAATTTTTGCATTCGTTTAGGTAATTTGCAACAGTTAATCCCAAAAATGATAAAATGCTGAACAGTGGATGTACCATGTATAAAGTCGGTTGATTATAAATAAAATATTTGTAATATGTGTAATTTAAATAATAATTAAAATTATTATACTACGTATTTATAGAATATTTATAAACGTATACTATTACCTTGACAATTTAAAGTTCTAATTATAATCTTAATATAAATAATTTTAAAACAATTAAAACTATTTTACTATGTAATTATAAATTCTTTTAAGCGCTGGAAAAATCTATTTTAACGGCCAAGTATGAGCTATACAAATGAAGGAGATAATGTACCTTCAAGACTGCGCACCAACCTTCCAGACTTCTTTGCGGTCTCGACGAAGTTTTAGATAGTTTTTAAAATCGGATGTTGACGGATGTTCTTCAAATTAAGAAGAGGCTAAAGAAACTGTTGAAAAATGTCCGCTCGATCATGCGAGTTAGCTTCTAAATTGTGTGCAATGCATTGGTCAACACTGAGAGAGATGGCAAGATGTGAAATGTGAAATGTGAAATGTGAAATGTGAAATGTGAAATGTTAAAATGTGAATATACTAAATGTAAAATCACCTCGTTCTAATAATTATTAAAAGTTTTTTTATATTTGCCGATATTGTTGAATACTTTTTATATTAGAATATGTATAGTAAAAATTATTCACTTATAATATTTTAGAAGTCATAAGTCAACCCAATCAGATCTAAAAAAATGTAAGTTACAATAATGTTTTATAATTATTTCTATATTTATTGATTAAAAAGTACAATATTAAGATATTTTACTAATAATAATAACTATATATAACATAATCAAATATACCGAATTTCATAAAAAAAAGATTTCATCTTCATTTGTAAAATATTTAATAATAATTATAACGGAAGTTAATATTTTATTAGTAGATTGCAGTGTAAAAATATGTTGTTTATTTTATCATACATTTATTTAATTACTTGTGTTAATTGTATTGTTTTGTATTTGATTTTTTAAAATTAATATTCACAAAAATATGTATTTTACAGTTTTTATATTTTTAGCTGAAACAAAACTTTAAAAAACCTAATTAAACCTTTTATTTTATAAAAAATAGGTATTTTCTTATAAAGTAACATAATATTGTATAAATACTCTTATTCTTTAATATGGGAAAACAAAAAAATAGCTCTTTGGTCCAAACCCTTCCAACACCGGCAGACGTCCATTTCGGAATGTTTGACACCATTATCTACAAATATAAGGGGTCAATGTTGGTATTTCGTTGCTTGTATCTGCAGGGTGCTAGCTGCCGGACAATATTTTGAAAACTCTGTTAACTTAAATCTAAGTAAAAGTGAAATCGAAGTAGGATTTTCAAGTGGTATTCTCAGAACTTTTCACTTAAGTGTAAGTGAAAGTGAAGTAGGATGTTTAAGTGTCATTTTCAAAACTCTACTTCACTTGCACTTTAGTAACTTTGGTATTTTTGAATAAATTTCACTTAAGTACAGAGTAAGCTTACATGTAAACTTCTAATTAATTATCTCAGTCTATCCTTGTCGTATTCAATTAGTCAAATACATTCTAATATTTGATATGTTATCATTTAAAATTATTTTATGAATAAAAAATATTATTTAAATGAGCAATATTTTATGTAAAACTAATATTTATAGGCACAGTTTAGATAATATAGAAATGGTTAAACAAAAATAACATTAATATTGGTTTATAAGTTCAAATAATCTAATGTGGCACCGTCATCCTGCTGAAGTCTCTGAAATATTCGAAAAAATAATCAATTGTACCAGATAGAGCTCGATGCCCATAACTAGCCTCTATAAACAATAACAAATATCTATTAATAAAATTGAAATAAAGCCTGTTGTTCGTTTAAATCATTTGAGAAGAGTTGAGTATTTCGCTTAAAATGACGGAGTTTATATTCCAAATATACTTACAGCAAACCGGCGGTCACGGGAAGCGATTTTGGAACACTATTTAGACTGATACCGGAAATATTTACTATTCTGTCAACAACAAAAAAAATAGGAGGTGGCCTGACAAGAAATACAAAACACGTGTCAGCATTATACAGATAAATACAAATATATATTATTTAATGACGATAACTTTTTATGATTTATAACATCTGTTTTATATCGTGATCACATTCATTGACGTACAAATAGCTTTTGACTCAGACTCGCGAAGTGCCCTACCAAAAATACTACACTTTTACAAATTTACCAAAACCAATGATCAATGTTATTATGTCTCTCTATACCAACACAACTATGAAACTTGAGTAAAAAACTGACGAATTTGCAACCACATTTGCAGACACCCTTTTACCACTTTTGTCTGCCATACAAATTCAGCTCGATCTGTTTGAAACTAGGGAATCTTCTTTAGTTGATCTGATACTCAAACAAAACATAAGTTTTCCATTAATAGGTACAGAACCAACCACAATTAAGTCAAGAACATGCGAATGAACTACACAATTGTCAAGAATTCTGATAACTCAGTTGGTGCAACCGGCCCCTACAGCTTTTCTTCTTACTAGGTACCGATTGAAACATGGATTTACGTCCTTGTAGTTATGCATCCTTGTTATTTTTTTAAATATTTGGTTTATTCCATTGACTATTTATAGCCACCAATCAAATTTTGGTGGAATAGTAATATAATATAATCTCAAGATATCTAATCTAGAATTTTATCGATGGCGTCGTCTACTTCGATGGAATCTCAAAGTCAAACAAAGAAGCGAGGATACGTGTTTTTTGAAAAAGAAGGAAAAGTTATAAAGTGTTACGCCAAAATTGATAAAGGATATCTTTTTTTATACTTTAACGAAGTGGAAAATTTTCAAAATATTTCAGGTAACGAAAAAAATTTATTGTACTTTTTTGAAAAATTTAAAAGCTACAAAACAAATTGTCGTTTTATTATTTAAAATTAGAAAAATATAACCAACCAATTTTTTAAACAAAATAACAATCTTTAAATTATTGTGCATTCTATATCTCTTCAGATTATTTTCTACAATGTGTGAAAGCTGATGAGTGTATAAAACTATCTGGATTTTGGCCAACAAAAAACTTAGATGACTTTTTTATTGTACTGGAGGACGAAAAATTCAAGTATGTAATCAATTTTTCTTCTCATGAGGAGTTTCAGGATTGGGCCCGATGCATTGACGAAGAATGCGGTAGGAAGCCTTAACTTGTTTTTCGGATGTTTAAAATTTAATAGTTTAAACAATTTAATTAAAAATCATTATTTAATCCATAATGGAAACAGCCGTATTCTTCAAGCCGTAAAGAAAGGTTTACTGCATGGGTAATTGCTATAATTTTCTTTTAACAAATCACAATAATATAGGGAAAACAATTTTTATAATAAATGTTTTCTAAGAGAAATAACCTTTGTTCATTCAGACAAAATATTTCATTAGAGTTACTCTTGAGGAAGCAAATGTTTTCTAAACTATAAAAATGTAATTTTAAACAAAATTTTAATTCTAATTCAAAAAAAATATATTTTGTAAAAATATATCTATAATGTAAATAAAACCAAAAAGGAAAGAAGGGGATTATTTCTATAGAAAATGTATAAATTATCAGCTATTTTAATCTTATTATATTTAATTATAATACAGTAATAAAATTCTTTATTATATTTATTTTTGTAGAAATTGATCACAAGGCAATAAAACGGAAAAAATTGTGAGTATATATTATTAAAAATTATTATATTACATATTAACATATGATATAGGTAGTTACATATAATTAATAATTCATATATAAAATTATAATTCTACGAGCCTTACACATAACCAATTTAGGTGGGTCCGAATAAATGTTATCACCCTAAAACAGAATATTGTTGATTATTATTTTGGATTAAAAAGTTTTCTGGAAGACTGAGTTAAATTGTAGGACGCTCATTCATTTCGGGATAAGAAAGAATAGCAAATTTTTTCACTGAGCCCGAAATTGTTGTGAAGTTATGTTTGGTTATATTGTTAACATAGAACAGAGGAGAAGTTACAAGATGATCTGAAGATTTATATATAACTGATAGCATTAGGATCCGAAAACTTATAATTAATATATAACATTTAGGAACATTTTTTCTCATCCAATCATCTTGAAAAATTCAAAATACAGAAACAATTTATTGAAATTTCTTAAAAGTTTCTTATAAACCTTTTTCGAATTTAATTTATTTTTAAAGATAGATATTTTTCATAATTATTAGTTAAATATCTTTGAAATATCGATTCATATTTTTATAAAATAGCATCCTACAAAAGTCAAAGATGGGAAAAATCCCAGGTATGTTTTTAAAAAGAAATATAACGATTAATTATTTTTTTTAAGATTGAACAAATTATATAATATTTAATCAAATAACAGAAATGTTGCAGTATTACTATCTTAATCTCTATATATTTAATTGTATTTTAATCTTAATATTTTAATATTGTATCTTAATCTCTATATATTTAATTGTATTCAGCTGTATTCATATATTTACCAATTAACTAACAATTAAAATATTCATATTTTGCACTTTAGAAACTATTGTGTAAGTATTTTTTATGAATTTTGGAAATATAAATTTGACTATTTTATATTTTGATTCGAATAAATTGAATCCTAATCGACAAAAATCAATGTGTAGGTATTTAATTACAAAATAATATCCGCATACCATATAAAAATTTAGTCGGTCAGCCATTGTAAATAACATTCTTTGGTGTATTTGGTGTAACACAAACGTCTAACAAATTCTTGTACTCTTTCTATTCAAGGACACAATCCATTGCAATAGTGTAATAATGTAACAACCCTCCTCATTAAACTTTAAAAAATTGTTAGCATTTGACATTGTTAGAAATCTTTGTCATTGTTGAACAGCTATATTGTATACATAATGTACATAATGTATAGTGATAATTTAGAATTTTCACTTCAAATAAGGTATATTAAATTTTTACTTTAGTATACAATTTGCAATATTGAATAATATAATTATGGACATAATTTAATTTAAAATCTCCTTCAGAAAACACAAGGAAATTGTTTCAAACATTTTGGAAGTCGTCACGGCGTAAGTATATAATTTAACAAATATTTTACAGTTTTGATAAGACAACTTTATAAATATAAAAATTATGATAATACAAAAAATATATGCATACATAAAGTACTTTGAGAACTAGCACAAACACATTTAAGGGTTTTGAGATGCACCATTCGTGTATAGTAAACTGAATAAAACGAGTAGAATTCTCTAGACATTTTTAATGTTTCCAATTTATGGAAATAATTTAATGAATTTATAAATTAAATTTGATTGAAATCGGCATAGATATTGTAGATATTTCGAAATTGTTCTATATAAACTGTTATGCTGTTAGACATATAGGACTCATCTTGGACTCATCTTAGACAACTTTTCTGTAGTATAAAAACAATTTAGCTTCACACAATCCATCTAGGGTGATCTACACTTTACAACATCTATACCGGATCGTTCAATAATTGCACAGACAGCTGTCAAACTCAATAGAGATCAGTATTGTTTTGTTCTATAAACTTTGAATAAACATAGGTATAATATTATGTTGACTCAACAATATATTTAAAAATTATAACCAATTGTAAAAAAAATAGAAAAAGTCGGAACTATAATGTTATGTAGATTTTATTTATTTATCCCATATTTTCAGTTTGAAATAAAAAATTTAATTTATTATTTCATGCCACAAATTATAAACATATTTTTACACAATAAGCAGTAAATTATTATCCATCCAAAGATACATTTTCTAGCTTTCTTTTTCTTTCTATTTACTTTCGAAATAGTATTATTGTTTTAATTTTTGGATTTGTGTTCATACTATAGTGTACTTTTTATTCTGTCAACAGAAACCCGTCGACATTTTTCGAACGATTCAGGAGTTGGAAGGTCTATTTCTAACTCTAATGATCAAATAAGAAAATCGAGGTAAAAAATGCATTCGAATATTATTTTTGATAATGTGTATTTTGATATATAACATCTATAGAATTAGAAATTAAATTATTTCTTTTATTCAATGTTGCAAATGTTGTAACATATACACTTATTGGTTATTTCCAGAGTTAAATATTTGTATTATTAATAAAATAATAATTAGTTTAGGATATATCATTTAACGTATTATTTCACTGTATATATTTTGTTCAATGTATTTTTTCCTATTTTCAAAGAATATTGTTAATTTATATTATGAGTATATATTTAATTAATTTGTAAAATAGTATAGGTACTCATTTGTATTAAATTTCAGAAAAAATAACTCGACTACATCGATTTCAGAAAGCTCAGACGGAAGTATGTTTAATACTGGGTTTGGTATTTGTAGTCCAAAAAAAATTGTATAGATATTTGCTTAATATTTCATAATAAACATAACATGTCAAAGGTTTTGGAATAGTAATGAGAATCTTTTAGAAATAGTAACTTTACTTAACAGAATACTTTACATGAATACAGTTTATTAGTTTCTGAAATTAAAAATAAAATATCTATTAAATATCGTTCAAAAGATATTTTTTATGTTTTTTGCGTCTTCTATAAAGAAAAAAATTTCCGATTCTTATGTACCTACTATACTGTTAAAAATAAATACACTTAACTAAAATATTCATGAATGAGGTTTATAGACAAATTTAAAAGAAAAGAATAAAAAAGAAAAGTATTCTGGCACCTAATAGTGAAATATGTTCATTTTTAATATAATAAGAAATATTGACTTCATTAAATATATTTATTATATTATGAAAATTTAAATATACATTAATTTCAGATGAACAGCTTGATCAGAGAAAATCGTATGACAAAGATCCTATCTCTAAGGATAGTCTTCCATATCAATTAAAAGGTCAATATTTGAATAAAATGATCAATTTTGATATGTTACTGAAAAGTACTCAATTTTAAATTAATTTTTGTTCTATATATTTAACAAAACTAAATTAGTTTCAGTTTAATAAAATGATGCATTTAATAATAATAATGGTTCATTCAAAGGCAGTACATTTTTACCATTATTTATTATACCTAATCAATAATGTAAATGCAAATAAGATAGTGGATTCTTCAAACGTTCTAAATTAATAATAAAATATATTAAACAAGTTGACATGTTTTTTTTATAAAATGTTACAGTATAACATGTAAATAACGTTTTAATAGATCCTACTGGTAATGTTGATCGAAGCTTGATCAATCGAATCACACTAAAAGAGGAAGTGAGCAGACAGTGGCGGGCTTTTGGACGACACCTGGAAGTCTCTACTCCTGATCTGCAACATTTCCAACATGAACAAAATCTTCACAGTTTTGACAACAGAGAACTTGTCCACATGGTTCTTTCCAAATGGAAATCTAATCACTCCGAGATCCCACGTCAAGCCGTATTTGATGTAATCAAAACATTGAGGATCTATAGCGCTTATGACTGCTTTGATTAAGTGAAAAAGGGTTTTTTGCTTTTGTAAAAATTCTGTAAAAATTGTTTAAAAAACGGTACTTCCGATAAAGTTTCTTTGATACATTATTAATGATTTTATTGTTCATTAATATTCTAACATGTCTTAGTAACAGTAGCAGAATGTATAGGCACTGATTATTAAACCTTAAATTTTCAAGTAACATTTCAACATAGTTAATTGTATTTATTTGTACATTTCCAGAGATTGTAGATATATTTTTTACATCTTAGTTATTTTTTTAACTATTTGTAGATTATATTAATGCCACAATATACCTATTTTTCTTTTCAATACATATTTTTATACAATTTGGTTGCTTTTTTAATTCGTAGTTTTGACCGGTCCAGCATTAAAAGGGGCTAATTAAAAATATATAATAAATAATAATCTTCGTATTATCCTATCTGTAAAGAAATTATTAGAATTAGGATTTTTATTGAATTTTTCTTTGAAAATGTCATACTTAATTGAATAAGTATCTTTTATAACTTTAAAAAACAAAAAAAGATTACTATAAAATAATTTGGAATAGTTGTTGATATTAAAAAAATAATGTCACTACATTTCATAAAATATTATAGTTATAAAACTTACTAAAGTAATCTTCCCACTCAGTCAACTTTTTAAAATCCAATGTTGAGGAGACAATCAGATTCCCGACTATGAAAATCTTTTTGGAGCTGCTCTGTAGTATATCAGTTGTAATTGGCCAAAAGAATTTTTTTTTCGCTTGAATGCACAAACTATCTGCATCTAAATACAGCACTTTTTTTACAAAAGGTTCATTACAATATTATGAAAAGCAATCGCCTAAAATTATTATAAAAAATTGAACATTCAATTTCTTGTTTTACTAAATCAATATATTAAAAATATAGCAAATGAAATAGTTTTGGTTAAGTCTTAATGAGTCGTTTGTTGGATTCTATATCAAATATAATTAATAACTCTGAAAATTATAAAAAAAGAAGAGCAGCAATGGACGTTTTTTACTAAATATTTTGGTCAATTATATATATATAAGCCGACGACATTTCAACGTATCATGTTACAATAGTGAAAGCAATTCCTTGATGTAGATTAATTTCACAAAATGGGTCGTTCAGATGCAAAATTTCAAGAAGTGGATAACAGACATTTTGAAAATGAAATATAAATAAGATTATTATAAATCTATTATTGAAATATATTGTATAAGTGTCATTGTGGTCATACCATAAAAGAAATGATATGAAATAAATTATGTTAGCTCTTACAAATTATATCGGATTTGAGCAAGCTACCTTTTATGAAAACTTTTTTAAGTATTCATAAAAAGGCTTCCGGATTAAGTCGAGGCTACGTTATAAGACGCACTTAGAATTATTTCAAACTAACAAACCGTTCTTGAATAGGAGCTATTACAAAATAGGTAGTGCGTATACATTTAATTTGACAGAGATCTAACTACCTTATATCGTTATAGGTCTAGATCATCATACACTTTTTAAAAACTACTCCAGGTAACTATATATTTTAATCAGGTAACTAGAATAGTATCATAATCTTTGTCATAAATAAATATAATGAAAAGTACAATAAATATAATTCTCACACGTCAATATGATATACTTAATTTATAAATCTCTTAATCTCTTAAATATTTCACATAAAGTTAAATTAAATTTCCAAAACTAATATCCCATGCACAGTAACAAAGCAACTATATACTAGTATGTAGAAGAATGATATTTAAAACGATGGAAAAATACCATTTCAATCTATTATAAATAATTTGTAAAACAAAACATATTTGTAGAATAAAAAATTTTAAAAAATATTATTTTCACAGTTTGTTTTGCTGGGAAAGTATTGCAATAAACTAATCTCATAGCACGAGTTAAGGCACAAAATAAAAATGATGCTACTCCGTTTGTAGTATAAAATTGTAGAACGAATATTGTGGAAGCGTCAGCTGGTTGTCGGAATAAAATTTAATTATTATGTTAACTTGAAAACACGTTTTTTGAATAATGACTCAAACGTTGGGCTCTAATCCAAATGGTGAAATGTTCGAGTGTTGCTTTGGAGATTGAAATTGCGTGTGCATTCAAAAGTAGGAGTTGAGACCAGTCCATCTAAAAGTAGTTTAATTCCGAGCAAACAGCGGAGCTCTCATTCGTTCTAGAGGAAGGAATTATCGCTGATCGCAAAGGATCGGGAATCTCCAACCCCTCTATCACGAAAGAAAGTTCGGTTGAATGCTCTTTAAAAGGAAAGTGCATAGTCTAAAAAATAAACAATATATAAAATAAATAAATATTTACAAGTATTTTAAACTAATAGAAATTTAGGCGTGGCTTCTGTGCCCTAATATAAATTAGACAAATTTAATATGACTTTGGAAACATCAGAATTGGGTGTTGTTAATAAATATTTTAGAATAAATAAAGTCGTTCATTTTATTCCCATGATATTAACTTTTTAAAAGTAGATGTCAAAAGCATGTCCAAACACAGTGACGGCTGTTACTCTCTTAAAATCGATATATTATTTCATTGAAAATGTTACTAAAACTTAAGTAAAGTAAGATATCTGACAAAATGGAAAATTTAGAGTGTCTTTTTTTAATAGTTTTATATGTTACATTATGATATTTAAAAATTAATTTGAATTTCAAATAATTATGGAAATGTAATAACTGTTACCGTGGAATTGCCCAATTACGTAATTTATTAATTTTTCAATAAATAATATGGTAAAGATAATAATGTATGGCATTACATCATTATGGAACATTTTTTAATTATCCACAATAAATTAAATATTTATCATACAGTTTTTTTATGTGAATTTAATGCATTAGTAAATTATATCTTATTTAAAATATTTATCCCTTCTACTAATTATCCATTATTATTTTCCGAAAAATCGGTCCATTTAATTTATAATGTCAAACATTGTTAAAGTAAACTGGTTATTTAGGTGTAATAATAGATTTATTTGAAATCTATACCTTGATTAATTGCAATTTATTAATTAATTTTACAGATCGTTTTAATTCATATTTTTGTTGTTGAAGTTTGGGAGGTTAAAACGATTTTATCGGTTTCTAGTACCTTATACAGATACTAGGTAAAATAGTAGACAAAAGAAACACATACAAGACACTGTCGACCGATAAATGTTTAGGTAACTAGAATAGTGGGAAAAACTAAATTGCTATTGGAGCATATTATGTTAAGTCAATAGTCAGATACAATTTTTATTATATCTACTTAATCCAGCTTATAATACTTTTACATAAAACTCTAATCAGTCTATGATTATTTTGAGTAGGTCGAATGGCATCACCTAACAAGGTATCGAAAAGTGGATATATTTTTTACTTTCACAATGAAGACGTAACACGATCCTATGCTGCAGCTTATAAAGGACTTCTCATGTTATTTAGAACAAAAACAACAAAATATGAAGGTTTTTAGGTAAATATTCTCTTTTTATTTTAAAATCATTATATTTTCAAAATAGGAATTAAATTTATTAGTAAACCAATATTTAACCCAAACAACGAATGTGTTTTCGAAGGATATTTTTGATTTAATTTCATTTAATATAACTTTCAATGTTTAATGCTTTTAACAAATTAGTGTACTATACTGAATAAAACCATATACAATAATATTAAGTGACATAACTATATTGATAAATAATTTTAAATGGATTAAATTTTATCAATTAAATTAAAAAGTCACAAGTTGTAAAAAAGCTCAACACAATTAATTCTTTATTGAAGCGTATGACAACAGTACTGTTGTTACGGTGAATTGAGTGAGAAATAATGTAAAAATGCAATTAACATTATAATGAATCATTTGAACCATTTTAATAATTTAACGAATATCTTTAAAATCAGGAATCGTTTTGATTTAAATTGTATCGATGTTTTATGTGCTTCGTATCTTTAATATTTAATAAGATATTCATTTGAATAAATTTGGTAATTTAATATTCAAAATAAACAATTGATTAAATTGTGTGCTGAACATTGTGTAACGATTTTATTAAGTGACTGTGTAATCGATGAAATTTATTAAAACATAAATAATTAGACATATATTATTATCAAAATACAATTTATACTTAATTTTTTGTTAATTCTTTTCTTATCTACTTTCAGATTTTCAGCTTCTCTGTCTGTCACCAGATGATTTGTTTAAGCTATCACAATTTAACCTAGCTAAAAATCTGGATGACTTCATTCTGGAACTTGACGATGGATACTCCAAATTCTGGTTCCAGTTCTCCGATAAAGAGGAGTTTGATGATTGGTTGAAATTTATTGAAACGGACTGGAGTGAGTATTTTAGTATACGTCAAACTTACATTAATAAAAGAAAATATAAATATGTAAGACAAACATTTTTTTATTATATTTATGTTCATGTTTTTATTAATTTTAAATTAATTAAATTTTTACAGGCAAAAATTAATTACAATTTATTTTTAGAGAAAGAAAAAGAAGACCAACAGCATTCAAAAACGGCAGCCGAAATAAAACCCAGGTAAGTTTCAAATATAACGTTTTTCGGTAATAGAAGTAAACTCAATATTTTATTCGATTAAAACTCAATTAAAATTTTAACCAAATGATTTTTTTTAATTAAAAATAAATCAAAAAAATTTTAATTTAAAAAAAATTAATTTGATCTGTAATTAATTTAATTTAAATATTTTAATCTGTAATTAAATTTATCAAAATAAAATTTATTTAATGTTACTTAATTTCAATACAATCATTATCTAACTTATATGCACAATATAATGAATCAAGTTATATTCGAAGATTTACGATTTTAGAAATAAAAATCAATGGTTTGTGGTATAGTCAGGACCTTTACTTTTATTAATTGAAAGAAAATTTCAGCTAAAATCAATGTATATAGATATATAATGCTACAGCAGTTTATTAAAGTCACTAAATGATTTCTTCTTCCTTTTTTTTTTACTTATTACGTAATTTTTGATTTTACCCATTGCATCTATTTTTTAATAATATGGATATTACGACCCTAATTAATTTATCCTTTGTAGATAGTTTTAAATATATATATATTATTATTACATTGTTTATTTATGATAGAAATCTTTGAGTATTAAAATGTTATTTTATATTTTAACATTTTTATTTTACAGTTAAAAATTAATACACAATATTTTCTTTTTTCATATCGTATTCCACATTCATTTCTTACAATATTGTCAGAATACGTGTAATGTCTCACAAAGAAATATCAGGTTTGCTTTCAAATCTATAACTAACACAATTAAAAACAATTTATATTATTATATAGCTTATACTTTATAGTTTATAATGTGCTCAACAATATTCAAGATTGAAATTTTTATATTTTGAAAATATGTTTTAGTGTAACTTAGATTACCCTAATTTTTTACCATAAAAAATTATGTAATCTGTTTTCAAAGTAAAAAATAAAAAAGGAACGTTCTATTTCATTTTATTAAATTATTAAATTTTTAGATAACTTTGTTTTTAAATGAATTATATAAACTTATAATATATTTTTAATTTGTATATCTGTAGGTATTTCAAATTTATTTAGATAATTGCATAATATATACCATGTTAAAAAATTTAATTGTGAAGTTTAACTTTCAAATTTTACAAAGTTTTTTGGTATTTTAAATATTTTTTTCCAAAAATTATAACATATTATGCTAACTAAATCAAGAGATAATAATATTTAAATAACACGCACATTTGTATATATAAATGGACGATAGTTTTGAAAAATAGGATTTTTTCAAATACTTATTAACTGATCTTATTTGGTTATATAAAATTATGTATTTATTTATATATAAATTAACTACACGAAATATAAATTAGTCTATTATTTTCATATTCTCATTCATAAAATATTCTCAAGGCTTTCCATAAATTTAGGAAATTGTTTCAAAGTAAGTATGAAAGAGAATTAGCTTATTTTCAAAATTATACTTTATATAAATATCCTTTTTCGATGTATCAAATTTCCTTATAAGAAAACTTTATACACTAAAGATAAAATACGAAATCCATTTAAGAAAACAATAAATTAAACGTTTTAAAATATTTCATTCGTTAATTCACTAGAAAAATAAAGACTTTTAGTAGAAAATGAATAAATACCCTATACACATTTAAGTTTTTTGCATAACGCGGCTAACCATTTAATTTTAGATTCATGCATAATATCTAGTCGTAGTTATAGTATAATGTATATATTGTGTGTTACTCACAGAAAAAAAAAATCGATGAACATCAATGTGGTATCATCAATATCAATTGTATTTTCAATAGAGAGTATAATAATTAGGTGATCGCATGTTTGCATAACTAACCATATATTATGTAGAAAAATTACGTAAATTGTGTCCCTAAATCAAATTGAAGAATTTCGTTTACTAAAATTCACAACTTTTATAATTAATGTTATACTTTAAAAATAATCGTTAATTAGTCAATAATAGACACACACAGGTTTTTGAATGATATCTAGAAATATTTATTCTACTTTATTACTTGAAAATAGAATCTAATAAAACATACTGTATAATCTATAGAAAACTGTTTTTAAATGTGTTTTCTATGCATGTTTAATATTGTTTATATAATATATTTTCATTACTTTAAAAATATTTCTTATATATAGAAATGAAATCCAATGGAAAACCTTCAAAAGACTCAGGAATTGAGAGGTAAATTTATTGAAATATTTAATAAAATAGATTTTCTACCTATTGAAATATTGGTTCAACATAAAAAATATTAAAATATGTACATTAATTTATATTTCATCATAATAAAGCTAATAAAGTTTTTAAACCATTCCTAAACCATATAATTACTTTTAAATCTATTTAGTGTAATAGTAGTAAGATTTGGCCGCAATATTGCGCTTCTTCTTAATTCAACCCAAACTTTGGTGACTGAAAAACGAAGCGATGTAGTTGGTGAAACAAATGGCTTGGAAATATCAGCAAAACATCACAAGATATCTATTTATAGCAACGCTCAGGACAACGAATGCAATGGTATAATGTGTGCAACGTCTTGACTAGACTTAGCCATAGACATTACACTAGAACTACAAGATATAGATAAGTATAGATATATAATATCTATGAATCTAGATTTTTTTTTTGAGAAACAGGAATCTCAGCTTTGTACTATACTTACAAAAACAATTGTATCCCTTCAGGTGAGAATGGGAGTTTTAAATTTTGAGGAAAGTGGTACAGCTGCCTTCGAATGTTATTTCGATGAGCGGAACATTATTTCTGCAGCTAAAGTCTTTAAGATGTGTTGAAAAAATGCAAAGTGAAATTATCAGAAATCAATATATCAATGGGAAAGAAGTGGTTCTGAAGGAAGACAATACATTATTTAGTTGAAAGATACAAGAAATTTTCACGAGGTTTACCTTGTTTGCCATCGCAAAGACCTGGATGACATGATAAAACCAACTCGAGAAAGTAGGCAAGTTTTTTCTTGTTTCATAAGTCTCAGACGAAACGATCAATGCTGCATTTTCGATGGTTAAAATTATTTCTTCGGATGAAAACAAACACGAACTAACTATTTATCTCTCGAGTAAAATAAGTCTTCGTGAATGGAAACATGAGTTCACATAGTTGATTGGTCGAACGAAGTGAAATCCTTGTCTGGTCGAACTTTAAATTATTGACGAAGTGAACAGGAAGAAGCAGGCACAAAAATGATAGTACACGGAACTTTCGTTGATAAATCATCTCACCTTCAGTTTTTTAGGTAGACAAAATGTTCTTCTATTACTGGTTAAACACAGCCTTCTTTTCACAACCAATCAATTTTTCACGGAATAAGGTGACAACAATATTTTTCGAAAACTAGAACCAAAGACATTTCAGAAAGTGTATGACGCCTGCTTCTTTTACGATGATGTGAAATGGTAAGAAATAAGTGATTCTTTAGACCCCATACTAAGAGTTGTACGCACAACTTTTTACTTGTTTTAAGATATTAAATATTTGCAGAGTGGTTTTAATTATAGTCGTTTTTCTAAGTCAGTTTATTTTAATAATAGCTTTTCATTATTATTAAGTTGCTTTTATTTTCCGGTATAGTTTAGTCCTTGAAATTGGTATATATTTATAAAACTATTCAATTATAATATTTTAGAAGTCATCCGTCAACAAAATCAACTTCAGGAGTATGTAAGTATGATCATTGATATATTTATTAATTAAAAAGAAAAATATTTATATATTTTTCTAAAAAAGAAATCTATAACAATATTTAAATATACTAAATTCTCAAGTGGTTTAAATATACAATAAAAAAGAATTTCAGCTTCATTTGTGTATATTAAATAATAATCGTAATGGAAGGATATATTTTATTTCTTTCACATATTATTATAAAATAGTCAAATAATTGTAGTTTGTAGTGTAAAAATATGCTTTGTAATAATTCTTTTTAAAATAAAATCCAAAAATATAAAAATTGTTATGTATTTTATTATAAATGATGAATTATTAAATACACAATAAAAAAGTTATTTCATTTCGTTTAAATTTTTCAAGCAATCTATTTTATATAATTTATTTAATATTAATACAAATATTTTTCACACTGTTTAAATACTTTTAGTTGAAGAACCCGAAGATATATTTGGAATAAAAGGTGAATATTAAATATTAAATATTTACATAATTTTTGTATTTATAACTCACATTTTTTTTAATTAATTCGATTTATGTGGAACTTTCTTGAGTTTTTCTTAATCACATAACTGTTCGTAAATGTTTCTATGTAAAGTTTAATGGGGTTAAATAATATAATTAATAAAACAAATAATTCACACTTTTTATAATTGTGAGGGTAACATGTATCAATAAAATTCTTCTAATTGTGAAAAACAGTAATAATATTTATTATTATTTTGTCATCAAATACGCTTCAGAAAACGTTGATCAGTAGTTAATCAACCAACTCACCCTTAACGAAGAAGTCTGCAGATTGTGGCGATCTATTGGACGTTATCTCAAATTATGTACAAATCAATTGGATCACATAGAAAACCGTAGATATCTGAATGATTATGACAATCATGAAATGGTGGACATGGTAATTAAACAATGGATGCATGAATCTTCGTCTAATATCACACGTCAAAGCGTCTTTGATGTTATCAAAAAATTGAAGATCTCTACTCATGCATGTGAATGCTTTTATTGATATTTATTTTTTTAATTGTATATTCCGATCTGTAATGTACTAAATGTTATTTTTTTAATATTATGATACTTGTAAATACAATTATTAATGTAGCATTTCCTGTATAAAATTACATGATAATTACATGATAAACTATAATGCGAAGTTTTTAACAGAAATTTTAATTTTTTTAATTTTTTGACTCAAAACGCAAATACATTCATTGTTGGTATTTATAAATATATCATTGTGTGTAATACCATAAAATAGAAATATATTACGGACCAAATTATAGTTTTTGTCTCTGTTACGTTTAAATTAATATGATCTGAATAAAGATGTCATCAGGATCATATAAGGCAATAATCAAATGACTACATAGCAGGTCGTGATATCTAATTGTTTAATTCTTGTTATTGAAAACAATTATAGCAGTGCAAACTATAAATTATTGTATTTTTTTCGATCTACGTGAATACCAGTACGCTAAACTTATAAGCTTTTAGTGTTGATTTATCCAAAAGGTCAATTATTTTTCCTCAATAAAAGGATAAAGAAAATATAAAAAACTTTAATTTGGGAACTTTTGAATCTTTAAATAGATTATAAAATATTTTAGTTCACATACATGTTTATTAAATTATATTAAACAGTACTTCGTATATTAATGTTCATACACCTTGTAGGTAAATACATATTAAATTGTACATATTGTTAAATTCTCAAAAGGAATAATAACACATACTACTAAAGTTTTCAAAGAGTTCTAAATTAGTAATCACAGATATTATTTATGTCTAAATAAATTTTTTGTGAAAAGTAATCGGCCTCTTTGCTAAATTAATACTGAAAGCGTAGTTGAGCATCCTTGGTATTTAGTAGTTTTCGATTAAAACATTAAGTTCATATTTTTAATTTTATATTTTTGAATAAAATATGTCTATATCCTGTATAAATTTGGTCATTTTTATTCTGTGAACCAAAGCAATACTTAAGACAATACGGTGTGGTACAATATTGTACATTAATATAGGTAATTTACACCATTTTATTAGCTGCATATATTTGTATATATATAAAGCAAACGCAAGGTTTATATTTGAAATAATTAATTTTTAAATATGTTTGTAAATTGAATTTGAAAGTGAAAAATTAACGTTTCTTAATGTTTTGATCTAATGGTATAAATATATATCTAAAGAGTGTATTAGTTTATATTACAGAGTATTTCGCATTTCAGAACTTAAATATATTTTATTCAAAAGCTTTTATTATAAAATTAATGAAAGCAGTATTTAATTTAATAATACAATTTTTAAAACGAGTTTTCGCTTTACATCAACCGTAGGATAACTTTTTATCTCACCAAAAAATACATAATTTAAATATTTTGATTTTCGATTCCTCTACCATTCCTTCGATTATCCGCTTCTCGAGAATATTTTAGTTTTATGATATATATGGCCAAGATTTTGAATTTTCTTCAGCAAGAATCTTTCTGGCACTACGTCCATCTCAAAATAATTGATATTATTTTGTAATTTTTATGTATACGTGTAGCGATAGAAAATATCAAAGAGTTCGCAAGTCGTTCGGTGATAGACTGTGTGGCCACTCCAGATCTTTCGTAGACTTTTCAAATCTTCTCTGAACTTCTATCGATGTATCGCACGACTGATTCAACTAATTCTATAACCCGCTCAATCAAGTTCGTTCTTCCTTTAGAAATTGGTCGGCTACATCCTTGAACTCTCAAAGCTTGGTTGACTTCTATTTCTAAATTCCTAGACAATTGTTCGCACTCACCTTTCTGAGATGACATAACCCCCCTAAGCTTTACATATTTATAGTAAAATTTCTGATGTTGGCATATTTTTCTACGAAGAGTTTCAATGAGTACACTTATACGGGGCCGTAAGAACAAGGTGAGGCGGCCTACCTTAAATTCCAAGTTAATTTTATGGACGCTTGCACATTCTTACTATAAACTGATATCAATACCTTAATACTATATAATAACACTATAATAATACCAACTTCTATATATCTATTAAAATGTTTAGAATTCTTTCATAACGCTTTCAAGATGCTATAGATAATTGGCGCGTAACTATATGTAACTTATTTGAACCAAAATCAATACTTGTCTAAAGTAGCAAAAGCTTTATATTGAAGTGTAGCGAAAGATAGTTTGCAGTTATTCATTTTTTTCGAACTTGGCAGTTTTCAAATGGTTGATTATATTTGAAACATACTAATACTTATTATTTATTTCAATATATTTTAAAACACTTTATTCAAAACATAAATTGTTAAATCGCCGAACAAACAACAAACACATTAAAAAAATATTCGTAATGATGAAAACATCGAATTATTCTGGAAGATACTTCTGTTGCTTCAAAAAACGTAAAATTAATATTTTATTATTTTGCTCTGAATAATTGAATTTATTTTCCAAATTAAATATATATTTTTTTATATTGTTAAAAACGTAATTGAATATGTGTAACTGCCTAAAATTATAAGATTAATATTTTATCAACTTTTTTGAGATACATTTAGAAGGGCGTGGGCCAAAAAAATGTAGCTTATTGAAATTTGCCCTTTAAAGCTGTGCGCCATAGTGAAATTATGTTCCTACGGGCCTGAATTTTCATTATCAGAATGAATATAAAATTTAATTATTTAAATTTTAAACGCGATGCTAATATTTTTACTTTAAATTATATACTAGGAACATAAATTTATTTATAAAACCGTATAGGAGAGTATAGTTAAACCGATTGACAGATAATTCCTCGCACTATATTTGTCAAAAAATCTATATGTAAACACATTCTTAATTGATGTTTACCAATACTCCTCATAAACATATTTTAACATGACAAATTAATAATTTTTGAATAAAAATACTATCTATTATTATTTGTTTCATTCATTTAAACATTATATTGTCCTTCATAATAATATACGCGTTTTCTTTAAACAACATTTTCTATTTTATTATTATATAATGTTACATTCATGTAGGTAAATCATGCACCCAATATTTACCAAACAAAAACCAGTGTTTTTTTATTAAAGTTATGTAAAATATTTCATATTTCCTACTATATAGAATAATGAGCAGTCTCGACATGACCTATCACATTAGAATGCTTTGTATGCACACAATGTTCCAAACGTCTTAGTTTATCTTGGTATAGTATATTTAAATTTAATTCATAATTAATGTTTTTAAACAACGAAGTATCAATAATGACTTCAAAATACAATTAGTAGTGTACAAGGACGACATTCAACTCACTAGGAGTTATCTCGCACTTGATTTTGATTGGTCGATTGATTGATTGATTGATTGATTGATTGGTTGATTGGGGAGCCTACCATGTTAAATTATTAACTAATAAGAATCGAGTATCATGGTATAGATAAGAAGGTGCACTCAAGTGATAAATTTCATTTTTATTTCTTATGAGCTCTCCGACGATCGTCTCCTCACCAGCAGTCTCTCTCCAGTTTTTGAAGTATTTTTTGTTCTTCACTAGTCTGACCAGTTTCTACACGTGATCCTTATTTTCCTGTGCATTAATTCAAAATAATATCCCATCTATTCAGAGTAAGAGCTATTTTTAATTATTGTTTTAAGAATTTAATATTAAAGCTTGATTATAGTTAACGATTCCAATTTGAAACATTTATAACTACTTTTAGATATTTTTTGAAACTCATTGAGCCTTATCGGATTACTATTGTTCCATATTAGTTGACGGGATGTTTGTACAAACTGTCTATGACGGGTTGCATGGAAAGAATTGCTACTGTTTAAATTTTTAATAACAATACATATGTGTGCAGTATATATTTTTAATATTATCATCTTTTGTATTTGTTTACAAGTCATATGAAAAATTAGAATTAGTCATATCTGGGTCTATAGGAGCTATGTTCAAATTTCTAATAGTTTAAAATATTTGTAATATTTTGTACAGTCATTTAAAAATATGTTATTACTAATTTCTAATAGTTAAAAATTCATGCAATATTATCACAAAAATTTGTATAAATGATAATTGTGGCCCAGAAGCCATGCCCAAATTTCTTTTAGCATAAAATACTTGTAATATTTATTTTATTTCTTATTTTTAGACGGTTGTGTGGTGAAGAAACGCAGGAGCATCTTGGCTCTAACATTGAATGGGTGGAGACACAGGCGTTATTGAAACTGTCTGGATTTCTCTCCAACCCGAAGGAAGCTCCGGGGCTACCAAAAACCTCTGAGAGACATTTTCGAGGGCAGTCCTGGATTGCGGTCAACTTTTCGAGAGAACTCGGACATTTACAGTGTAAAGCTGGGACGCAATGTTACTAGATTCGATTGGATTGGAAATTCTGTGCAGATCAAGGATATGTCTCAATGGGATCTATATCGGACAGCACGGAAATACTGGTGTAGTAGAGCACGGAAATACTGGTGTAGTAGCGAGTTTTGAACTTCACAATGGTTCAAATCCGTCATCAGGCAATCGAGGGTGTGAAAACCTACTCCACCTTTCTACTAAGCGATAAAGAGGTAGAAAATATGGCGCAACCTTTTAAAGATGCTTCACTGCTGTCGGGGGACTTTGTAAGCTTCACGGGTCTTCTCCCTCTTCCTCTGGTGTCTGCAGACTTCCTAACCCCTCGGAAGACGTCGGAAGCTTTTCCCGCACCTCCAGTTGAAGAAATAGAATAAGAAAGTTCGCACACCTCCCAAACTGATACTCCCCGTACCCCTATCACTCGAAAAGGATTCAACTCAAGGGTTTTAACAATAATGATGTTAGGTAGTGTGACTTTATATTTAGACATTGATCCTATAAAGACTAAATGTATTCACCGGTTGTTGGAGCAGCCATTACCTAATCAGCCTAAATAGTGTAATCAAAATAAATGTGGTACTATCTTCTAACCTTTTAATGGTTTTGCACCCTCCCTTTAAATAAACTCTGTTCTTATATTATTTTCATCTTTTATCTTTTTTTTTGCTAATTTTTTTTAGGGTTAGTTAGAATGAGAAACAAAAACAAAATAGTTTATCCATAAAGAATATGAAACATTTACGTACACATAAAGGAGAAACCTTTTAACGTATTTAAACAAATTTTATCAAATTTGCCATTGCTAAATATCCATCGAATTTTCTTAATATCCATCGAATTCCCTAATTATTATTATAAATCCCTAAATTCTTTTAATTTATTCTTTTTAGACACATTGAGCGGATTTGAAGGATTTTTATAAACATATATCACATTTTATCGTATTTTAGCGAATTTTAACTAATTTTATCATTGATAAAAATCCCAAAAAATTCATACAGTGGTTCAATTTATAAAATCGCTCCCCAAAAGTTTCAAATATAAGACCCAAATTCAAGTAGCCGGCCCCTGATTGAGCGGTCTGCCATGATTTTGAGAAGATTGCTCTGCTTTTGAAAAGATTGCCATAATTTTGAGAAGATTACCCTGATTTTGAGAAGACTACCCAACTCTTCTTTTAATTGAAAAACTTATAATTAATTAAAAAGAATGAATTGATTTATGAGGTTTTCAAAAAATGTATATGTATGTTGTTATGTTTCAGCAATAAAGAAGACGTATTTTTAAAAAGAATTAATTGATTTCTTACATATAAAGTATAACTATAGTAATCAATATGCGGAATTCTTCTTAAAATCAAATTCGCTGAACGAAATCGAAGAAATCGCAAAGTTTTTAATTGATACCCATTACTTTCACACATGAAATTTCTTGCTTTATCTAATTAATAAACTAAATAATTATATTAACCAATGAATTTTCAATATTTCGATGGATAAGGCATTTCAATACTATTCAATCAGTTCCAGGAATTTTTTAGTTTATTTTTTTATAAGCTATATTTTTCTGAGTGACAGACGCACAAATAGTACAAGTAGCATACAATGCGAACCATTTCGGGTCGCAGCAAACGACTGACACAGCTGTCAGCCAGGGACGAGGTAAGTAATTTTTGGTCCGAACCGGGGTTCGAACCCACTCGCACAGACTGCTATTAGGTTGGCAGTCCAACGCTCTAATCTCTGGGCCACCGCGTCCCCGAAAATAACCTCGGAAATTATTTCAAGAATCTGTTTTTAGTAATCGAAAAAATTAGTAAAGATAGTGTTCCTTATCTAACTATTAATAGACTTATAATAGAAATGGAGAAGAAATATGGTGATGTTTTCTCATCTTCATTGAAATCTATGCAGTTGAAAGAGGAAGATTGTTCAACTGATTTCCTAAAATTTGAAATGATCGTTACTAATTTCATCAACAATGGAGAAATCAATTGGGTCGGATAATCTCAGTGTTTACTTTTCTTAAATACTTTTTCAAAGAAAGCAATAGAAAGCACCCCACATGCAATCATTAATCTCTTAAGAATGATGTACTTAAATATCATCTATTCACTGACAAATTTGAAAGATGGATTGATAGCCCGGTGGTGAATGAGTGAGTTATAAATTTGTGAAATTCTAATTATGGATCAATGCAATTTCATATGGAATAATGTTTATCGAAATCGATACATTTATTTATTTTTACTTCAGGATGATATAAACATACATTTTTCAGACGGATCCCTTACTGAGGGTATATTGAAAACGAACCTTTAATTTTTTTTGTGGCTGCTATGTCTATGTTTGAGTTATTTGCTCTAAGATAATCCATTGTTTCATTCATAAATAATTATTTTTATATACCTACCATGCTGATTCACATTTATCGCTTGTTTTCATGCTATTATTGGAAAGTTTCCAGATTAAATGCATTTAAAATGAATGTATTCTAATATTTACAAAATAATTTCAATATATTTTTAATTTACTTCTTACTTTAAAATAGTAGTCAGTATGGGTAGTCTTCTCATAACCAGGGTAATTTTCTCAAAATCAGGGTAATCTTCTCAAAATTAGGGCAATCTTCTCAAAATCATGGCAGACCGCTCAATCAGGGGCCGGCTACTTCAAAATGGGTCTTATTTAAAATCTTTGGGGATCGATTTTATAAATTGAACCATTGTCTGAATTTTTCATAGATATTGTATATTATATATAGAACTTTATAGAATTATATATATATTTATTATTTTAAATTAATTAAATAAATATTGAAACATAGTATATTTGAATGAACGGTGTTTTACATATGTGAAATTTATTTTAATTACATAACACAGTCTTATTGTATGATTATAATAGTTATTATAAATAAAGTATGTATATATTATGTATAATAAAGTGTAAGTTTTATACCAGAAGAGTTAGTATAACACAGCATTATATTACCAAGCAGTATAGTAATATTAAATTCAATAATTGTTTATATGTATCAATTAAATATATATCTGTAGTTAATATTCAGCCATTGATATATTTTATTATTTTCAAATTATTAGCCAATCACAACTCTGGATTTGCCATACACGCGATTCAACATAATTTAGTATAGAAATATTTTAGATGTCCAATCTAGTTCTATATATAATATACAATATCTATGGAATTTTTATGATAAAATTAGTTAAAATTCGCAAAAATACGATAAAATGTGATAAATGTTTATAAAATTCCTTCAAATCTGCTAAATATCTATAAAAATAATAATTAAATAAATTTATGGATTTATTAATGATATTTAATGAATTTTAATGATATTTAGGGATTTTTGGGGTATTGAGGGATTTTTATGGATTGTTAGCAATGATAAAATTTGTTTAAATACGTTAAAACGTTATAAATTTTTGTGAAATTTCTTAAATGGTACAAATGTAAATAAAATAACATCTCGTTCTCAACAAAAAATATTCTATTGAGGGATGGCTATAATGCGTGAGAGTATGGTCAAATTACCCTCAACTAATTTCCAATACATGGAAAATATCACGTGGGTAGTGCTTGGATAGATTAGGGATTGTGTGGGAAGGGTTGAAATGCGTGGGAGTATAGTCAAATACACTTTGAAAATTTAAATTAGCCGCGAAAAAACAATTCATAGAAAATTCCATATCTGGGCGTGTATTGACTTGAAAAAAGTGTGCAAGCATGACCATCTTACCATCTATATTTAATTAACTTGGTAATAGTCAAATCGAATTCGTCGTATGTAACATAGTAATATTCGTTATTAAAATTATAAAAATTTGTTAATGTCATGATGAAAATTAAAGTATTTGTAAAAACCAATATGTGTACGTTATTTAAATCAAGTTTATTATAGGCAACAGAAAATTACGAGTCGTAAAATTAGATAAAATTCTTTAAAATATGATAAATGTTTATAAAATAATAATTATAGATATTTTTAGAATTTAGGAAGCTCGTAAGAAATAAGAATGAAATTAATCACTTGAGTGCACCTTGATAGTTGATTTTTATTATAGTTAATAATTTAACATGGTAAGGTGCGGAACCTAATACCCTCCTGCCCCCTACCCCCTAATCGACCAATCAAAATCAAGTGCGAGATAACTCCTAATATAATTCATTCATGTTTGGCTCCATTTTAAAATAATATCTTTAATAGCGAGCGTTAATTTGATAGACAAACTTTCCTGATTTTTCCTGGGATATTGATCCATTTATATATTTATTATTATTTATTTTTTTTGTAAATATATTGTTTTAAATCTAATTATTATTTTTTTCCAAAAATACTGTCATCTCATTTAGATCCCTTTTGGATTAGCAAACAAATATACTAATCACAAAATATAATTTTATATAGTATCTTCTTTTTTGTAAAAAGTGGAAAAAGTATTTTGTAAAACGGTTGAACTCGCAAAATACATTTGTCATGATCTGAGTCAGAAAATTGAATTTTTTTGAAAAATTTTGTATAAAAATGTAAAATGATTTGGTATTAACAAATTTATTTATACATTTTGTTGAAAAATATCTTTGATGCAGATATAAGATTTTGTCATAGATTTACCCGAGTTTTATTATCCAATTATCAATATATATATACCTATACCAATATTTATTTATACACATTACTTCGAGAAATCTTGGTTTATCACAAAATGTCCTTTTGGGTTGTCTGTATATACTATTGAAATAAATAGCTAAGTTCGTATTTTTAAACCTTACATTTGGTTTATACGGTATATTTGGTCAATCCCTTTATTATTTGGATAAATTTACTATTTCTGAAAAGATTCTAATAAAAGAAGACCCAATAAGATTTCTGTTCAATCAAATGGAATACCGTATTGAAACAATATCTCTCATTCTCTCAATTATGAAAAAGGTTTTAATCATAATTTATTGAAATTATCATAAAATGTAAAAATGTTTAAAAAGCTTTGTTAGGTAGTCAAAACCAATATGTATTTATGTGATTTCTGGAGAACAAAGTTTTCAGTTTGAATTTTTGCATTCATATAATTTTGGTAATTTGAGCAGTTAAACGTGAATGTATCAATTGTATCGGTTTATCAAAAATAATATTTTTTAGAATATAATAAATCAGCACCATTTTTTTCACAAAGAAGATGTAATAAATCTATTTTGATCAATTAAATTACGTATGTATAAATTATTTCTCAGATATTTCCATACATTTAATATAATTCTTTTTTGTAAAACAATATTGTCTTCAATTTCATATTGATTTATCATTGATATTCTTTGTAATAACTATTTTATGTCATATAATTATAATATCAAGATTACTGGTAACAAATTTATTGCTAGAATCAAATAATAAAAACGGTGTATTTAGCATATATCTAAAATATATATAACGTTGAAGTTTGTTTTAACTGTTCAATAAAAAGTATTTAGAGTCAATACACAATAGTCTATATTTAGTAAGTATATATACCGTTCTGTAGGTAAACTCTACAGAGATTACCTACAGAACGGTAATGTCAAATGATAAAAGTGGCAGAGTTTTATTCTTAACAACATCAGGAAATATAGACTATATGTTCGTCAAAATAATTGAAGAAATCATGTTTTTATATATAAGCGAAAGTGGTAAGTTTTATTGTTATATTTTTTAAACATTAAAACTTAAATTATAAAATTACATTTTTGCTAGTTTGAAATAAATAAAAATCGTTAATACAAGTACAATTTAAATAATATTAAAATAAACAATAAACTAAATACATCAAAATTGATGTTAAATCAATTACATGATTTTCTTTGTAGCTAGTATTGTATTTATGAATATAATGTATTGTACATGAGCTCTGTACTAGAAGCTCTGTTGTTAGCTCTTAAACACAAACAATTTTGAAATGAAATTGAGCTAACATAGCGAATAAAATCTAATCTTTTTTCAACTGCGGCAAAGTTTCTCTGCCTCTCAGTCCAAAGTAGTAAGTTAAATAAAACCAAACTTGCTGCTGAAGAATTATGGGCACTGAGGCGTCAAAGCAGTTTTTCAGTTTCTCTATATCACTCGGTTGAATGGCATAGAAGGATTTTTCAGAACGGTCAGAATTCTTAAGCCTACAACCCACCATAGCTTTCAGTGTTCCGTTAGCTCTTCAAAATGCTTCATTCTGGATTATATTAATTTTACGATTTGCTATACTTCCTGTAAAATAGCGGTTATGGCAGCTCTTATGCCTACCAGAGAACTTAGTGAATAACACTTTACCTTCTTGGTTTTAAGCGAAAAATAATAATACCGGAGATATTCAGCTAAAACATTTTCTGGAAGGGTTTCTTTGTTGCTTGAAAATGATTTTTCATTTAGAAATTTTTTTAATTGAGCAACATGGCTCTTCGTACAAAGGCTGTTGATTTAGGAATTACGTCGTTTTCTAAATTATTCATTTTAGCAGTGATTTCCACGTCTATCGTATCATATTTATTTCTCAGATCTTCCATACGATCTAGTTCTGCAGTGATATCCTCGGCAATTAAATTATAGATTGATAAATCTACAGAATTGCTCTCATGTGCAATGCGTCCGACTTCTTTTCCAGAAATCATTCCACCTGGTACACGGCTGAAGTTAATGAGAGATGTTTGTCGTTAATGCTTTAAGACTGAATTAAAAATTTTATTGATATATATATATCAATTTTTATCCCAATCTGAGTGGTTACAATAACAATCGAAATATTTGAATTGCCTGGCAAGATTTGCTATACGATATTGTTTTACGATTGTTATATTAATATATTATCAATCGAGTTTGATTGAATACAAAATCAATGTCGATAATGTATAATAATATCATTTAGATCATAGAGTAAGTAATACTCCTTACTCTATGATTTAGATCATATTTATTATTTATTGATGATTCACTTGTACTTATTATAAATTTAAAACACATATGGCATATATATATATATTAATAATAAGGATAGATAAATAGATAAAATATATGTTATATCAACTTATATTTTATAAATTAATATAAAAATTAAACTTATTTTTTTATTATCATGGAAATATCGCGTAATTAAGGTATATTTAAAAAAAATGTTTTTCCTCATTTATTTAGTTTCTGCGTTAGTCATATCGTTTGAAACTTTTAAGATTCATACTACTTAACTACGCACATGACTAAATAATATATGCTAAAGAATTTATCAACATCTATCAATGCTGTCGAGTACTTTTTGGGGTAATTCTTCCAAAACATGACAATTGAAAGAGTTGTAACTTTGTATTGTAATTTTATTGTAATTTTAAAAAAATTGCGTAAATAGGGAATTTATATATTGTAGATTTAGTAATTATTGCTTAAACATTTCTAGAGTTTTTGACTTTCAAAAACTACCCTCTTTTCACGTATCCTATATAGCTTAGATTATATGAATAAACATTTATGAATATATTATATAATAAAATATAATCATAATAATAATAATAATTATTATTTAATAAATATAAAATATATAATAATAATAATTATATAATAATATAATATAAAATTAATTTTAGAATACTAAAAAAATAATGCAATATAAACCCAGTTGTTAAACGGGTGCATTATTGAATTTCAAAAGTATAGAAATAGAATTGAATTCATTAATTTTTACTGCGTGAAAAATTAGTGTGCTAAGCGCAGTTTCTTTGTTATTGTGATAATACAGTTTTGAAAATTTAATTTATTTCATGCGAAATAAACAGACTAGGTATTTGAGAAATTTACGTAATTCAATAGAGATTTTATTAAATTTACAATAAAAAAATAAATAATTTTATTGACGTGTAAGAATTATTTATGGTTTCCAGGCATCATTATTATATTTAGTTTCTTTTCATTTTATTTATTTATGACAAAAATTATGATACTATTCTAGTTACCTGACTAATATATAAAGCTGAAGCAGTTTTTAAAAAATTGATGATGATTAATATTATTACAACAATGACTCTACAATACATTTCAACCATAGATATATAGTAGTCTTTCCACTCGGACACATTTCTCCACTTGTTTGGAACTGAACGACCCATTTTGTTACATTAATCTGCATCAAGGAATCGCTTCTTATATAATATCACACAGTATTGTTAAACACGACACGTTGAGATGTCGTTGGCTAAATTGGCTAAATTATTTATTAGGAACCGTCCATTGCTGCTATTCGTATTATTTATAGTTTTAAAAGTTATTCAATTTGCTACATTAGTTGTCTGCTTTTTATAATATTTTCATGAACCTTTCGTTAAAAGATAGGAGCCGTATTTATGCTTTTCAGATGCGGACAGTGGGAGCATACCGGCGAAAAGAAAAATTCATTTAGCCAATTACAACCGATACCTGGACCGAGACCAGCTCCAAATAGATTTTCATAGTCGGGAATCTCATGTCTCCTCGACATTGAATTTCTCACTCAAACTGAAAGACAATACCGAGTTGAATGAGTGGCAAGATTATTTAGGTACATACGTTTTATAACTACTATTTTAGGGAATGTACCGTGGCATTCTTTTTCATAATTATATATTTTGGGCTTGCTGTGTCAATATGAGAGGGGCACCCCAGCTGTAGAATCACTCGCGGTATCATTCTAATATGCCCTTTTTAATTCGATATAATGATCTAACTCTCGTGATACCCCCTTATAATGGTATTTTAAAATATTAAAAGGCATAGATAGGCATAGAATAGTTGCCGTGATTTCAATAGATAAATAGATAAATATTCATGACAATCGTTTTTATTCAAAAACCACTAACTTGCATGGGTATATTACTATTGTAGCTATAGTATAATCTCTATAGTTTCACTACAGGTAAAATCCATACAAGTACAATATATGTAAAATAATAACAATCTTTGTGTAAAATTAATCACGAAGCCTACATTAAACCAACATTTTTATTTTATTTTATTGTAATTTTTATTATGCGCCTCTCTGACACATTCCGCTATATTAAAAGAAAAAATTAGTCATACAGTTTTAATTTTATTTTTTCAGTCAACGAGGATCTTGGTGAGTTACTTAAAATTGTTACTCATATTTGAAAATTAAATGTTAAACTGAGATTAAGAATAAATATTTAAATTTAATAGGTTAAATTTCTTATATTAAATATAATAGATTTTTGAAGAAAATGTTTTTTAAATAACTAAATTTTTGTATGTTTTTCTAAAAGATTCCATTAAGATTTCATTATCAAATAATTTTTTAAATGAATTAAATTAACCAAATTTGTTATATAAAACATATATATTTTTTAAAAAGGCGTAAAAGCCTTATTTATCCAACTTAAAAATTTAAGTATTGATAATTCAATATAGCGGTGCCCTTGTTGCATACAGATAAATGTTGAATTTATATCTATGGCTATTATATACATATTTCATTACAAAATGCACAGCTTTAGAGGGCTCTCTTAATAAAAATTGTATTATATAGTTAGATTTCCCGAAAAAATTTTGTTAGTATAGTTTGTTTTATTGTTTATTTATTTTACATTGCAGCTAATAGTAGTGGCTATGGTAAGTCATAATTTTTTTATTATAATTATTTAGGTTAATTATTTAGATTTCTTGAATGGTTTTAATAGAAATGATTGAATATATTGATAATAAAAAGATTGATAGTACCTATTTCATAACCTTTTCTTTGTAACCTTAAACATTCACAGTAGTAGGTGATGAGCATGTCCTAACCAATTCGTCTTCTGATTGGTCGAGAGATTCACGTGACCTATCTGGCTTC